>JARHVA010004308.1:1340000-1490000 GCA_037957365.1 Torreya grandis
AATATTATAAACTTGGAAATGGTTTAATAATAGAAAGTGGTGGGAGAAAATTAAAGTATACTTACCCTCAAGAGTCAAGTATGTCATCAACTGGAGGCAAACCTCCAACCATTGCCATGGGAGATCAGCTTGGGGAAACCCTTCTTATTCATTTTCACGAACTCATTCCTTATTATTATTGTAAAATTCTTATTTAATTTTGAACATAATGATGAAAAATTCACTCTATTATACTCCCTTACTACTATTATAAAATATTGATAAACCAAAATCAAATACAAAACAAAAAAACACTATGTTAGGGTTTTGGTTATGCACGTCATTATTGTCATTTTTTATCAACCTTTGTTCACTCCACAATCCTTGTTGGCCCCTTAGGATTATAGTATTTATTGGCATTTAAGAGCCTCACCTTAGGGAGAGCTCAATCTATTTAATGGCCTCCCTGCCTTCCCATCTGGACATTAAAATCATGACAAATGAAGGAGGAGATCTAATCCATGACACTACCTCTCAAATGACCGAGGAAATTTGTCCCCATAGTTTACCTTGTGGTAATTGTTATCACTTAAAAGTGCACCATGTAAATAACCTATGCCTGTTCTAACTTATATTGATACAATGTAAACTCTCCAAGGTGTGGGTGACCTTATGATGGAGATAATATCTATATTAAGAGTTGTTTCCCTTTATTACATTCACCCACTTCTCTATAAACTCTCTTAGATAGTGTTTTCTTGACTAGGAAAAGGAGTAAAATAAAATTGTTAAAAACTGAAAATAGAATTGAAAATTAAAAATTGGGGTGATGCACCAATATTGAGATCAATTATGCAGATACCTAACACACTTTAAAATCCAAATAAACTTACACACATTCACTTCATTTTCATACAATTACTCTTGTATCAGTATTTCACACAAAGGTCTTGAAAAACACTCACACTAACTAGGAAAGAATGAACAATGGTTGAATTCACTTCCAGATCAGGTATAAACTAGACTTAAAAACTATGTATGACATGAAATATAAATAAATTGGTGCATAAAGGTCAATTATTCATACATAAACCTAGGAAAGAGAGTAATTCACTAAGTTCTATCATGAATCATAAACACACACTTCATGAAAGCTTGAGAATGAAGGAAAATTCAACTCTTTATTTATTCAAAGGTGATGCAGTACAAAATTTTGGTAGAGTTTATATAATCCAAAAGCATAATAATCTCATAATAATTCAAAAATTAATGTACACATAAAAAATAATAAGATAGAGAGAAGATAATAATTTCCCAATGAGTCCACATGTAAGTCCTAGTTCACTCCTACTTCAACCAAAAATTCAACTCAAAATTGAACTCTACCTTCAAATCCACTTTTAATTCCACCTAAAATCTAATGTATCATTTTATTTTAAACATTATTTCATGAAATATGGTGTGGTAGGAGAGAGGGAGGCTATTTTTACATGTTTTAAAATTCAAAGGGCTCTTTTTCATCTTGAATCTTGAATTAACTTGTGATCTTGCATGCAACTTTTGATCTTCTTTAGTTAACTCTTTTTGGTATTTAGTTAACTCCTATTGGTCCTTAATGAAACTTAAATTTATAATATAGTTACTTCCACTTTCATCTTGAGTTGATTGGAATTATCTTGACTTCACACCTGGAGTTCAAATTCACTTATCTTGACTTGCAACTTGACTTTTTTGACTTTCCTCAATTTAGCCCAAAGGGAGGCGTATTAAGAGAGGAATTGAATGATGATGTTAAAAGGAGATTTTTTTATGAAAATAGGGCCTCAAATATTGATAAAAACTCAAACTCAACTTTTTCTTTTTTGCATATTTTGAACTCCACTTATCTTGACTTGCAATTTTGACAAGCTTCTTGAATGCACTGTGAGAGACAAAAAATTTATGGATATTCATAATTATAATAGAGGAGGAGAAAAAATATTTTTGAAACATAATCACCATGGTGTCACAAACCTTCAAACAAAATTTAAGTTCCAAACTCCATGTACAACCCCAAGAAACACCATTTTATGCTCTCTTGTTCTCAAAAAACCCTAATTTGGATTAAGGGGTCTAAATTGAGTTCCAAGATTGACCAACACTCCTATGATTTTTGGATAGGTATAAATTTATCATACCTATAAATTTTTGAAAATATCCAAAACTCTTCACCAAACTCCCTAATAAAAATTCACAAAAAAGTGTTTGCTTATTGCCATAGGGATGATCTGGAGATGTTTCTCAATGAGATAAGCTTATTTTGAATTGGTTTTCAATAAATAATAATTTATTTAGACATGTAAATTAATTATTCACACTCTTAAATCAATTTTTTTCATTAGAGGGACCTAGAACACTCATTTCTAACTCCATTTGTGAGCAAAAAAGTGATGAAACCTTCATTCCCTTCATGATCAGACCTATATATTGGCATTTTATATCTCCTCAAGTACCTTAATGACTTTAAACCACTTTTAAACATTAAATTATATATAAAAAAATCTTTCATGCAAAATTTCAAGAGTTTTCATTTAATAAAACTCAAAATATGCACTTTTTGGTGTTGACTAGCTTGCCCAATTTCAGTTCTAAACACTTATAGGTTTGTGTTTTGCAATTTTCTTGAGTTTTATGAGGCCTCAAGACCAAATTATTTTTTAATTAAGATATGGAAGAATAATTATCATTAAAATAATTGGATCTACTCAAAAAATCACTTAAACCTCTCAAAAATTATGGTTGTAACTGTTTCTCTTACTTGTTTAAAACCCTAATGCTTGATCATTTGCCTTTATTCATCATTTTACATGAAATTTTGATCTTATGAGTGTGTATAAAGATCTTATATGCCACATAAGATCTCATAAACCCTTATTTTACAACAAATAACTCAAAAATACAAACATACTACTTAAAACTAAGAAAATGAAGGTTTAAGAAGGGTTTTAGAGCACTTGTTCTTATTAACGATTGTTCATAAAGTTAAGCCATTGTAACCTAAAACCAATACATGGAATATTGAGGGCATAGGGGCCCCAAAATCTCCCTAATACCATTTTATACAACTCCTCTTCACCTTCATGTATCGAACATCTAAAAATTGCCTTCACTAGCTTGTAAATAGCTAGTTAGCAGAATAAAAGAAACCTCTATCAAAATTTGGACTTATGAGTTGTTATTGAGAATGATTGTGGCTTTATGAATGTTTTATGATGATTTGAATAACTTTTTTGAACCTCCACTCCATGAATGTATTCTTATTGAAAACTTGCACATAAGCAACTTTGACCAATGATGACAAAATTGTCAACAATGACGATTATCAACCTAATGTTATTTTGCCTATGCTTAAGTTTAATTATGCCTATCAATGGTTGGATTATTTCTAATGAATAGGATATTTTTTGGGTTATATCCCTTTTAAAATCATGCTCAAGACTTGGGTTTAATCTACTTGGACTGCTCATGGCATTAAGGCAAAGAGTGTCCAAAAGATGACAAAAGGCTTTTTTCTACTGCATTTCACAAACCCTACCCATGTAGGTGTAATATTGAACAAGTATTCCATTTGGTACATATGTAACTCCTTGTTGGTGCTCTTCCACTGGACCCATGATTTTATTGTATTAGAACATGTTGTTGTGAAAGTCCATGTCTAGGTGAAGTTCCATGGGTTTCCCCTTCACTATTGGAATTTCATTAACCAAATCATGACTTTCATTGGATGTGTTATCTGTCATGAGCCTGTGAGATTTTATTCTACTCGCCCATAAAAAATAAATATGTGTTGAAGTTATTTTATCTAAGGATCTCAAAGAGTTTGTTGAGATTCAGGTTGGTAGGTCTCAACATTCATAGCGGGTCCTCTATATCAATTTTCCCAACATTTATTTTCATTGTCAAGCCACATATCACAAGATCAAGGACTGATCATTATATTTACCTCACAAAAAGCCAACTCCCAATCCCACTTTTGATATCCCTAAGAATACTCAGGAGGATGGGCGACAAACTATTGGGGGATGCAAAAACAACTGTAATAAGGGCATTGCTCATTAGGCTCTTGTGAGTGGAAACAAACTATCTTCCATTTTTGTGCCATAAGCACCTATGCATATGACTCAATCTACTAGGGATTTTCCCACTATCACTCATCTTGGTAAGGAACGCATCCACTTTGAGGTGGAAATGACAAAACCCTATTTTTATAGTACTCCCATGGTCGTGAATGTCTTGACCAATTCTCGGGTTTCTTTAGAATTTTATCCTGATAGTTTTATTCTATCACCACATTTTTTATCTTGTTCAGGTGCAAGTAATCACTCATATAATCCCTTCTAGGAATCTCCAAATCGCTCTCTTTGAGAATTTATGAAGGATGCAAAGTATGTGGTCAAGTTGGCACCCAACTGGGTTGTTCAATGACATGATTTTTTTATTTCCAACAATGAACAATTCCTAAAGAATAGATATGAAGCCCTTTAAGGGCTCAATCCAAGGATATGTCTCTCGACACTCGTAATCTATGAATTGTTACTCATGGAATGTTTGAGGCTTTAAAGACTCAGCTCGTAAGTACATGATGAGAGATTTCAGACAAAAGTTTGCAGAATGGACATTCTCTACTTATAGGAAATTAAGGTGGTAGGTTTCCTTCTTTGTGTTATCAACAAAGTAATATGTCATGATAGTTTAGTTTTGATAAGCAAACATGACCCAGGTTTTGGCGGTCTTATGGCATTTGTTTCTCCAAAATGGAACCACATTTTTTGGATTATGGATGTGATCCTTTGCATTGTGTCATTTGGGCCCTTTTAAATATTGAGAACCACTCTTTTGGAACCATTAACATTTATGCTTCAAATGATGCAGATGAAAGGACTATGTTATGGTGTTGTATTTTTAATTCATTATATAATGCCCACTAGGTAATATGTGTTGAATTAAATATGGTGGAAAACCCTGGTAATAAGATTGACATGTTGTCAATGAGATGGACTATCGATGAAAGAGATGCATGGTTTTTCATGCAAAATAAAATTGGGTTTTATGACCCCAACACTAGTCACCATCCCACATCTGGAGTTTGGTATACTTGGACAAACCCTATAAGTTGATCTGGTTGCATGCTAAATTAACTTGATTAGGTAGTGCTCTCCACTCAACTGTACATCTCCTTCGACAATACATTTTCCCTATTGGTATAAGCCTTGCCAAATTTTGTCCTTTCTGACCATTCACCTATCTACTTATGCATTCTTTGGTAGTTTAAAAATCCCAAAATCCAAAAAACCCAATTTTTTTTAGTAGTTCCCTACTGGACCATAGTCCCACCATGGCCCACATTAAGCAAGTTTTGAACTTGGACCCCTGGCCTACTAAACAACCAATCCGGATTCAATGGTGGGCTAATGTGCTCAATCAAATGACTAGATTTCTTTAGATTTATGGCCACCAAATGACCAAGATATGATGGCACTCTTACTTTTCCACCTCTTTGAAGTTAAGTCGTTTGGTAGCGGTGCTCAAGTAAAACCCCTTCAACAAAATTCTACAATTTTAGGTGGTCGGATTGAGGCAAAAGATCTAAATTACATAAATGTACAATGCTTGAGGAGCTCAAATTCAAGCGTGTCTATATTGGCTCTAAGTGGGGGATAATTTTTCCAAAGAAAATTTTCAAATGCCTAAAGACAAAACTCCCTCCTAATAGATCAAATCCATCCATGATAATTGTCACTACCTCACTAAAATGCTTGATATGGTCAGATCCTTTGCTAAACATAACCAATAGGTTTTCATATCTTAGGGACCTTCCCTAGAGTGACAACAAGCTCTTGACTAATGTCTTTCAGTTGTTCTAAGTAAAGTCACTTCTTCTGAAAAATGATAGACAACTCTTCGTTAAGGATCTATATGAAGTTGTTATGCAAATAACTAATGACAAAGCTCATGTTGTGATGGCTTTCCTTGTGAATTTTACAAAGAAATGTGGGACACTACCATGCCTGATCTTTATCAAGTCTATCTTGAAGCTTTCCATAATCAGTCCTAGGACTCAAGCATTAACAAAGGGCACATCAAATTCATCTTGAAATCTGGTGACCCTGAATTGATATGTAATTGGAGGCCTATCAATTTGCTTAATGTATTCTACAAGATTATCACCAAATATTTGACACTTCAGGTTCGCCACCTTCTACCTTTGATTATACAACCCAAGTAGATAAGGTTTATCCAAGGCACATATATCCTGGACAATGTTATTATTATATGGGAAGGCATGAAATGGGTTCTCTACTCTAATCAGAAGGCCATGTTTATCAAAATTGACTTCTAAAAGTCATATGATCATATAGAGTGGCCAATCATTTTGGCCATGTTGCAAGCTCTGGGATTTAGTCCATCCTTATTGTAATTGGTTTGTATGTTATTTGCTTATGCATCCGCTTTTCTTTCCATTAATGGAGATAGCTCATAGTAGTTTGGTCTTTTCAAATCCATTAGGTAGGGTTGCATGTTGGCTCTAACTCTTTATGTTCTTGTATCTAAAGGTTTGAGATATTTGTTTGCTAATACCTAATCTCAAGGCCTTGTTTGTGCCATCTCCTTATGTATTGAGGAACCCTTGCAACTTCTTAATGGGCATTTCACAAATGATTCCTTTCTCACTCTCATTGAGAATGAATCTAATATTGCTAATGTCATGCTTTATCTTGATACATTTTCTCGTTTCTGGCTCGGCCATCTAATGGTGTAAAACCTAATGCTACAAACAATTGTTTCCACATGCTTCCTTAGTTGGCTTACTGTGAGTAGAAGTTGGTCCAACATGATGCAAATTTTAAGTTTTTGGGTATTTCTTTTGTATTCCAAGCCTCCCCCTCTAGCCTTTGGCAATATGTGGTGGATAAGGTGGAGAATAAGTTGTTGTATTGGATCACCAAACCCTTATCATTGGCTCATAAATTCCAAATTTGATCTAAAGTGCTTGTGACTACCCATGTGTATTATTCTTCCTATTGGGTGCCTTCAAGCAATCAGTCTGAAAATTTTAAAAATTTCTCAAATTTTTCATTTGGGCTAACCATTCTACTGACAAAGGTTTCCATAGGGTTGCATGGGAATATTTTTGCCTTCCCTAAGAGACAGGTGTTTGGGATTGATAGATGTCTCTCATCAAGGTTTGGCTCTTTGTGTCAAATGGATTGTCTGTGCCATTGAAGGAAAAGAAGCTTGGAATGTGCTCATTCATAATTGTATTGCTCAAGGCTCCCCTTATGGGCATGAAACATGGAAAGGTCTTAGTTTTTCTAACCTCCTTACTTTCATTGCCCTTATGAAAATTGTGGGGTCCTTTGCGATAAAAAGTATTTACAAAGATCGGAAAAAATTTAATTCTTAATTATTATGGAACGACTCTGGGTTTAGAGATGGCCTCTCTAATAATCAACATTCCCTCTAGTGGTCCCCTATCATTAACTTTCATGCAATTCCTCTTCTGGAGGTACCTGGATTCACTCCCTCGAATTATTTTGAAGGGGAATTCATATTGTGCAAGACTTGTTTTGCAAAAACATTTGCTTTTGGCTCCCTGGGGATGAATTCAAAGTTAAATACAAACTTTCCTTTGCAGACAAAGAATCTTATGAAGATATTGTGGAAGTTGTTCTGAATATTCAACATTAATTTGCATGGCCTCCAAAGTGGGGTTGGATGTGACCAAGTGATTAGGCATTTATAATACTCACAAGAAACATTTGTAATTAGTTTATTCCCCATCTCCTTAATGCATTGTACATGTTTTAAGTAATTTTTAAATTACTAATTAGGAAATATCTTCATGAACAAATTATTTATTAAAATATATATTCATAAATAATATATATATATATATATATATATATATATATATATATATATATATATATATATATATATATATATATATATATATATATATATTATTTTTTAATTTGATAGGGTAAAAAAGGAGGGTTTTGATGGGACCACTCAACCTGATTACAAAGATGACTAAAAAAATAACACGTAGAATAAAAATCAAACCAAAACATCAAATAATAATAGGCTTCAATGCACAATGAGAAAACATCTAAAATAACTATGGAAAATCAGCCCAAGCAAGCTAAAACACAATCTTTTGTAAACACCACTCGAGGATAACCAAGGAGAAGACAAAGCATTAAAATAAGACCAACAATAGGAACAACCTTTGATAACCAAGATGATGAAGCTGGAAGATCAACATTAATGTAAGAGATGAGGAACCATCAATCAACTAGTGGCCTAGAGCAATCTTCTCCCGTGATGGGAAAGAAGACCTTCCATAATCTATTGGTTCCCTTCCATCACCATATCTTTCACATCTAATCATAACCTTTCTACCTCTGTCCTTCTTCCTTTCTTATTAACAGTAGGATCCATAGGAGCCTTAAGTTTTGCCATGGAGGAAGGAGTGGGGGGATTCAAGGAACCCAACGAATTAGAAGTGGAAGGCATCATCAATGTTGATTCTATTTGTAGGGAGTCCTCCCTTGTGGGGGTGCCTACTGAAGGAGGGGGAAGAGAGGATCCATATAAATGATAAAAATGTTGTGATTAAGCTATAAGAAGTCTAAGTATAGGGATCCTTCTTTCTTCCTCCAAATCAACTAAGGGCGAGGATAAACCTTGACACCTAAAGAAGAACAACCAAAAGCTCAATATTCGATGAGGTTGTAATGAAAACATTTGAACGAAATAGCTTCATAGTTAAGGAATTGGATCCATGAACCCTAGGAAGAGAAAAGTTGAATGGAGTGCCAAAGAGGTTTGGAGAGGTCCACAATGGCACAAGCTCTAACAAATATTTTTTCCACAAAAGCCTCATCTTGTTTCACAAATGAGCCCACCTGATTGATAAGCATTTCAATGAGCTCAACTTTTCTTAGAATAGGGAGAATATTGTAGAGCCTGATCCAAATGGGAGCTACAGTCACCTCAACCTTTTCTAGGTCAAAGAAAGGATGCCATTCCTAGAAAACACCCAAATTTACCAACAAACCAAGGTTCAAAATACTAGACAAAGTCACGATCTGCAAGGTTCCGAAAAGTAACTTGGAAGAAACCATGACTGAACAAGGAGAAGGAAGGTGCTTCCACAAAACCCCACACCATCCTAGCCCAAACATCAAGGTCAAAGATTGAGAACAGCAAGCCCACACATTTAATGAATAAATAACAGCGACCCAAATCAGAGCTTAAGAGATGAATGGCTTGGTCATAAAATTCTAGGTCTCCCAACAGAAACAATGGAGAGGAAGATTTTGAGTCAGGTGTTGGGGGTACCTTGACTCCTTCAAACTGCACCAATTGAGGATCCAAACCATTAGGGGCCAATCTAGTCTTGTAATAAGCGTTGCACTCATGAAATGGATTAGTCACATTCAAACAAAGAAAAATCAGTCATTGTTCTGACCTAGTCTCTTGTCCATCCGAGGGCCCATTGAAAGACCTTTTTGGCAAAGTCAAACCACCCATGCTGCTAGCCGCTTGTCCTGAGAGGGCTATTTTACTAGACTTGGCTGAACTTTTTTGGCTAGCTACCACATTATAAGTGTACTTGCTGAGCGAAGCATCCTTTCATCTAACGCTCAATTTGTTGGCAAAAGAGAAGAAAACTTACGTAGCGATCGAGGGGGACTAAGGGACCAACACAGACTGTAAGCCATGTTCACTAACCATAGAAAAACCACTAACAATAATGCCAAGTTCGTCATGTTTGGCTTTAATAAATAAATTATTTATTAAAACACATTTTGAAAATTATAGATGCATTTTTTTTCTAATATTACAATTACAATTGTCAACTATAACATTAATATTTAAAAGTGTATAATTTTTTTCATTATTTTGTAAAATCTTTTCTCTTCTTTTTGACTGCATTAATCATAACAATTTGAATCTCTATAATTTTATTTAATATAAATAATTATATGTGTTTCTCATTTCATGATAAGATTTTTAATTTAAATAATTCAATTTTTAATAATATAATAAAAATAACTCATTAATTTAAATTTTAAATTTCAACAATTATATATTAATGTAAATTATTATTAAGTTATATTTAAAAATAAAATTTATAAATTAAATTCTCTAAAATATCAATATATTCATAAATCAATTTTCATATGATTGTGTAATATTAAATATAGTAATAATTTATTTTTGTGCGTGCCTCAATAGGAAACATTCACATGGAATCACTAAATTATATAGAATGTCAACGTCTCAACTCATATTTCGAAAATAAATATATAATATATTACAATGATGAGTAAGCCTATATTTAAATCAACGTACATATAAATCAGTGAGCTCTTTTAGCTAAATAACCACAAATAAGAGACATCCACATTGTCAAAATCACCTAAAGCACGATCTTGGTCTTAACCGTATGACTCTCTATATCAAATACTTAGAAGAATTTATACCTTGATTAATGAATATAAGCAACCATCATCCTCATTAATTAAATTACAACCCTTCTAATTACATAACAATAATTTTATATTCAATTACAAATAAATACTACCAAATACTAAACAACTTAATATTTACAATTTAATAATAAAACTAATCACATTATCATTCTTACATTTATAAACAAATATCCAACTATAAATAATTTTATTTAAAATTTAAAAGCAGGAAGTAACCGATGTAGGTAGCGGCATACGCATATATATTGAGGATTTCGTTTTTCGTTTTTGGTTGCACAATAATTCCGTCCATATAATCTATCTGTCCACCTATCTCTTCATGTTAAGCTAAGAGTAAATAAACAGATAAGGTTGCGGGAACGGGATATCTTTTATTAAAAAGCTTTGTAAAACCAAAGGACAGTTGAGCAGAAAAATTGAATCGAGAATGCCTACGCTGAGTCTGATAACCAATGTGCCCGTGGACGGCGTGGTGAGCTCAGATATCCTGAAAGACTGCAGCAAGACTGTGGGCAGGGTCATTGGGAAGCCTGAATCTGTAAGTATATAAAGCCTGTCAACACGTTTCATACAATTTTGCCCACCAACGCTCGCTCACAAGTATGTTGTGTTTAGTATGTTATGGTGTTGCTTCAGGGGGGAATGCCAATGTCATTCGGGGGCAGCGAGGAACCAGCTGCATATGGGGAACTCGTCTCCATAGGAGGGCTGGACCCTATTGTCAACGGGAAGCTCAGTGCAGCCATTGCAGACATCCTTTACTCCAAGCTCTCCGTCGACATGTCAAGGTTTTATATCAAGTTTTGTGATGTTCAGGTACCTGCACTAAATTCTCAATTTCATTATCGTTTACTCCTCCCATATAAGGAGAGGAGAAAATAGAAAAAAACCATAGCCAAAATTAATTATTGTACAACGGATGGAAATCACGTTGAAAAATGACATATAGATTTTGCAACAGATAATTCTGTATGCTTGAATCAGATAATTCCCCTAGCAATAGAGAAGTCTGGGTTTGAAGATAAATGTGTTTGAAGGTTGTCTATACCTGGCAAGCACCAGAAAACGTGAGGGGGAAGTGTTTAAACCCCTCCTCTTTTTGGCTAAAAGTTTGTTATTGCTATGATAAGTCAAAATTCTTTGAAACTCTGAGCTGCAACTCTCTTACAAGGTCCCTGAAACAGACAAAACCTTCAAGAATCAAGACATGAGACCAGATATCAAAATACAATTGTGATGCGAATTTCAACTTTCAACTTCCACGGGTACATTATGCTAAGTTATGGGTGCCCTGGGCTACCCATGTCTTATTCATATCTGCGTATCCAATACATGGATGCATACCGGACACTTCAAGGATGCATATTCGATACACCAATTTTTTTCAGGCTGTATCTAGATATGGCTTGGATACAGCAGTGCCATTTCCAGGCCGTATTCGGATACACACAACTGTATCAAGGATTTATCCGATAAATAGTCTAGTATTTTAGGGAGAAAAAAGCATCTCTTTCATCATATCCAGTCATTAATCTACTGTCTGCCTACAGTGGGCCAAAAACTGGCCAATTTTTGGTTTTTGCCAAAACATTAATATCTTCATAATAATTTTTCAATTCTCTTCAGAGAATGGCATGTCCTAAGCAAATACAAGTGTTAAATCCCTGGCAGCTGGAGAGACGATATGATAATAATAAAGTCAAATGAAAGTAAGTGCCTTCCAAAGGACCCGCTTTAGTCTCTTGGAGTGGATTTTGAACATGAATAAAGTTTAACATCTAATAGAGACTAAAACCATGGAAAAAATCTTTAATTCATTCAAAGCACTAAGAACATCAATTTTTAAATGCATTTGAAGCAATAGCAATTTAGGTTTTGTTGTATATCAATGACACTAACAAAATTAGATGGAGAGTAAAGGAAAGAATAATATCAATAAGGTGTCAAAAACAAAAATGTTGATATGAAGAAGAGCGTTGAAGTTCAAAATGACATGATTGTCATATAATATGTTTGCTAATATACATGTTAGTCAGAGAAATGAGTAATAACGAAGTGCTAGAATTGTAACTATGAAAGACTATGCCAAAAAACAAGCATGCAAAGTTCAACATCTAACACACACACACACACAAAGACATAGACACACAGACACAAACATAGGCACAAACACAAACACATAAAGACAAACACACACGTGCGCACGCGCACACACACACACACGTACATCAGAATTTAGGTCAAAGATTTGCACACATGCACACCCACTTGCACGTGTTCCCACACTAAACCATCATTGTAGAGATGCCTATGTAGATCTGACTGGATAATTAGGTCAGTTGACCTAAATTTCAAACCATCATTGTAGAGATGACTATGTGGGCTGTTGGCTCTATCTGACCGGATAATTGAGAGAGGGATGGTATTGAGGTTCATATCTTCGCTAACATTTAGCCTTATTTCCAGAAATCACATAAATAACTAGATACTTATAACCAGCATGCCCTCCTCTATCAAAGATAGATTAAGGAAATAAAGCTCAAGCCTATAGACATCATAATGAACTCAAGCATAGCAATTAGAATCAACAACAAACACTGCCAGCAGATTCAAGACATAATAGAATGATCAAACATCTGTTCCACATATTCTTCATAAAAGAGGAATACAATGGATGACCATGAACATTCATAGATAGATTCTACGGCTGAAATGCTGTAATGGTTGCCCTAGATTTTTTTTTTCTTTTTTTTTTTCATGTATTGTTTTCAGAATAAGATGGGAGAATTCAGAAGGGGTTTTATGTTTTGCGATCATCCATCACATTGAGCACATACATTGATATATTTATAAATTGCAAGGTAAATAAGGTAGAATTACATTAAAACATATGTCATTGCAACTCAATATAAAAAATAAGAAAGTTTCAATCTTAAATCAGACTTGGAAATACTCCATTAACAGCAGATTTTTCACCATTGAAAGCTCGGATCAGAACTTCATGCTTGATGTCCCAACTCCCTGAAAGTGGCGCTAATCCCAGGGGGGGCAATTTGCTCCAATAAATCACCTATTCTCCATTAAATCCAGCAAGTAGCTTAAGGGGGACGCCCAACCAAGTAGAAGCCCATGAAAGAATACCCAGAAGGAATTTCACTAAATTATGAGACCCACACACCAAATCAAGCTCCAAACCCAACTCAAAAAACTGTGAAAATATTCATTTATCCAACGCCAAAATGCTCAACCAACAAGATAAACACTGTAAAACTTCCAAACCAAGCACCAACCAGCTAGGGTGGGTCACTCACCACCGAAACCAGCAACATGAGATGAGGGTTTTCGTCCTCAACCAGCGGTAATTGTATCCTGGAGAAAATCCAGCAGAGTCTCCTTAAGTTGCTAAAGTTCACATATCCCCATGAGAGCTCAAAGAGTGATTAAATAGAAGATAAGGGAGGGATTAAGACAACTTTCATTTGAAAATGCTTTTCCCTCCAAAACCCCATGCCCGACCTTGTTTTTTTCTTTTTTTTAACATTTAATTTTAACATCATAAAATATCACCACATATTTCTCCAAGGGGTGTCCACTTTTGGGGATATAATATAAACCTTAAATTTATGAAATAAACTTTCATTCTAGGCGTCCAACATAAAGTACATTGTTCTCTCTTTTAAAACAACGTCACTCAACTAAGCCATGGGGGGTCTTTTATAACCCATGTTTATTCTTACTGAATTCAAATAGTATCTTTATTAACTTAAGAGACAAATAAACAAATAATAACTCTGACCATTGAGGGAGTTCACCCCTGCCAAAAATGGAAACTCTGCACTGCTGCTGAATAGAAGCTGAGACCAGTTACTAAATATAGCACTGCAAAAAGTAGTAAGTAGCCAAAACTCCAAACTGACCCAAATGAAGCTCAACTGGAACTTACTAAAAAATAATAAGTTTACTAAAGATAGTAACTTACTAAAAACAGATGTCACCATTGGAAAATACCCAGAAAACTCATCTTAGGTCGCCAAAGTTCCCCTACCAACATCAACTTAGCCTACAACAACCGGAATAGGCTAATGGTAACTCAAACTGGCTACGAACGAGAAGGGGACATTACAAATGCAACAAACTTCCCCTTACAATCTGTTGTATTCTGCATCCTTTACCCATACCCATGCTAAAGACTTAACAAAATGGCAGCATTTCCTTACAATAACTTCCCTCTTACTATATATTTGACAAAACAATATCATTTCCCTATTACAACACACGCATTCCTTGGAGCAAATACATTCCTTTATAGGTAGAAGATAGGTTAGAAAGATTGATGTGTGGATCATGTAGATCACCAAGTGTCTTTACGCAGATTGACAATTGTCTCATGCAATTGCCAAGTGGCAGCCCTTCCTTATTGCTCTTGCATGGTTGATGGTCAACTCACTAACTTGTCTTCTCTGATGGTCTTACTTTAGTTCTCCATCCCTCAAGTGCTTACCTCTGTGTATCCGACTCTACTTTGGTGCTTGGCTTATCCATCCTCTTGGAAGATGACGATTCCTTCCTTCTCCCTCAGACGTTTCCTTAATCCTCCTTTGGTGTGGATGTCTAGCTTGGCACCATGTCCTTCTTTGATCTCTTTTGTTAGATGTGTATTCTATGTCTGCACTCCCTTATACCTACATCTTGGCACTCATAGTTTGGTGCTCCCTTCTTTGGAAAATACTCGTTAAATTTCTCTAGCAACATTCCTTTGGTGCTAAGGTTCTTACATGTCTCCAGGAAACGAACTTCAAGAACTGGGCCTTTATCTCCTTTATCAGGTACATGTACCATTCTTTTGGGTCCATTCTACATGCGCCTAGAGTTTTTCAAGGTTGGCAATATCTTTACTTAATTGCTTTGCGTTCTTGCCAAGACCTAGATGCTCTTACTTCAACTATGCAACCTCCTTGATTAACGTGCATCTTGTGCTCCAATTCATTGTGCATGCTCCCAAGTCGGCCTGCAAGGGCGTTTATTTCTTGCTACATTGCTACTTGTTTGATCCTCAAGGTTCCTTTGATTGCTTCATGGCGAGGAGGCATTGCAGTGCTTCTTTTGTGGTGTTGCTTGCTTCAACACTTTTCTTCTCTGTTGCTCTCTTAGTTGCTACCAACGCCTTTTCTTCGTCGTGGGTTTTCCTTTGAATCAACACTATAGGAAGTCCGAAGCAAGCTTTTAATTTCTCTGTAGCATGCAATTCTCCTACAAGCTCTTCAAGTCTTCCACTATGAACATGCTTACTTGGGTTGCTCATCCCCTCATTCTTGTGAGATCCTCAACAATTACTTCCACAAGGGTTGGTCTTGGTGAGAATGAAATCACTATGGCTTGAACCATTACATGCAATCTAGCATGGGGTGCCAACTTGTCCAATCCCTCCTAGGTCTCTACATCGAGTCTCACAGTTTCAACTATGTAGGGAGCCGACAATGGCAACTGTTGGAGATTCTAGGTCATTTTCCTTCGCCTTGTTTTCCTTGCCTGGAGCTGTGTATTCCTTGTATCTACCCATTGTGACATTGTGTTATCCTATTATTTAGGTCGCTCTTGGTTGCACTTTAGGTTCATCACCGCCAATTGCTTGTCACTTACTTTGGCCAAGGCAATTCCTAGTCCTCTTTGTCTAGGGTTCACATTCTCACCAGGCACCAATTACTGCCTTCCTACTACACTAGTGGAGACTTTTTTTTATTCCTCACCGCTTTTTGGTAGCCATGCCTCCTAGTACTTCATTATTTGCTCATTGGTCATCGTTGATGAACTAGGGTTTGGGCCCTTCATTCGAAAGAGGAATACCCTTGGTTGTTCGCTCGCAAGATGAGAGGAACCTTAGCCCTCCCCAAAATGCTCTCATGTAGTTGATCACTCAAGTCCACAACAAGAGAGTTGACGCCAATCGAGATCATGGCCATCTTACTCGACGCTCTAAGATTTTGCACTTCGATTTCCAAGGGTGTCTCTTGTTGAGCTTCTATCACTTGTGGGCCGACGCGTTATTCCTATTCTTTGATTTCCTGTTTGCACTATGCTCAGTAACTTTATTCTATGTGTCTCGTGATTTCAACACCCTCTTCGTTGAATAGGCTTCTCCATAATGGGGGTGAGTTTGTACTTGAGATTGCACTTGCGCTTTCCTCATCTTCTTATTTTGGTAGGGAAATCAACGCTCCTCTGGGTCTTTACTAATAATGTGCTCCTCCTGGCAATCTAATATTTAAACTCTCTTCACTAGGGGAGTCTCTTTAGTTGCAGGAGAAGGGGTTTTTCCTTTCAATACCAATTTTGGCCTTTCAACACCTTCCCTTTCTACATCCTTTGTAGTGTTTCTGCCTGCGATTGCTGCCTTTCAACTCCGAAGGCAAGTTCTCTGATCCTCGGGCGCTTTTCCCTAGTATCCCCTTTTAGTGGGTGTCTATCTTCCTCATTGTCCTAAATAGTTGGTGCGGTTTTTGTATCCGCGTACCTTGCTTTTAGTTGTGCAAACCTTTGGTTGAGGGCCCTATCAAAAGCAACCAATGCCTTCTCCAATAATTTATACAAGATCTTCTATGTGGTAGGCATGAAGTTTGTTGGCAAGAGTTTTCCCAATCGGTACCCCGTTGTGTGGATGTTAGTGACATGGGGTCCTTTGACGTAGAAGAACAATCTTGGGTTGTAATCTCTTACAATATTTGGGTGAATCCACCAGTCATTGCCAACCTATTGCAGCAAATTGCGGTATATGGCATCTTATTTTGGCTTCATCCCTGACATTGTGGGGCTACTTCCCTTCAAGTCTTCAAACCAAAATATTGGTGCTATTTTAGCTCTCATTATTCTTCTTTTCTTTGGCCTACCATACTTGGTCAGCATGGCAAGGACCAACATGTAGTTGTACCAGAAGTCCTTTTTTACTTGTTGATGCACCCTATGGATATGAGCATTGATCTTCTTTGCTAGGTGTATGTAGGGCGAATGCGGTCAACAATTTAAATTTCCTCTAATATAGGAAAAGGGAGAAGACACTACTAGATCCAACATACATACAATATGTTTGCGGCACAGGGCTGTAAGCAAGAGCTGTTTGTAATAAAGGTATCAAGGATATAATTAGGAAGTCTACACAAGGAATTGAGGAACAAAGACACACCTAGATCTGAGATGTAAAAGGGATAAGCTAAACGGATAGAAATGCCTTTAGGCAGTAACCAAGAAGTATCTGATCTAAGGGGTTGTAATCATAGTTATGAGACTTGGCAAGTCTTGTCACTGTTCCAAGCCGAAGTCCACCGTGCCGAGGAATGACTGAGTCTTTAGTAGAATCGTTGAGTCCAGTGGCAGGTCAGACTCGAGTCTCATGTTTGGACTCGGAGATTCCGAGTTTTTTTTGTTTTTTTTCTAAATTTTAAATAGTCTCCAATATTAAAAAAAATACATGGATGACTGATATTTTGGAATATGTGTTCATGATCGGTCTCGATAAGAACCCACAAATTCTTTTATCTTCATTGTGTGAAACCTTTTGGAACAATCAACATGTCACAAAATATTGTTTGCTTCTCAAGATAAGCCTTTAATGCAATCTTTGTAATGTTTTACATGGTCCAGACCTGTTTTCTGATTGCTTCTGATATAACTTGTTAATAGTAAATCGAGTGATTGGTTACTGTACATGTCAATCCAAAGCAAGATACATCATTTGAGATTTGGGCTTGATGTAAATTTTCTACAAGGACATCCCATAATTCTTCAGCATGTTACAACTTACCAATAACTATTTATTTTTCATGTATCCATAGGTCAAATCAATCAAGGAGAGTTTGAACAATATCAAGACCAACTTACTTTGGTTATTGTGTTCCCCTCTTAACACAATCTTTAATAGAAAAAGGCTTTCATCTTATACAGTTCCATTTTGATTAAGAATTTGTTTTTCATTATTCAATGTTGCTTTTGAAACATGCCATGAGACTAGACAACCTAACAGTTGGCTTGAATGCTTTGCTGCGTGTTTTACATTTGCCAATGACAAAATGCAGCCAAGACCTTACTAGTTTTAATTAAACAATTTTATTATTTTGAATTTTTCGAACTTTGGTTGATTTGATTCACAACAAGAATGCAAGAATAAAGTTTTGTTTCTGCTTCAAACAGTCTGTAGATTGTAACTTGCCCTGCTCTTTTCCTTTATCAGGTCTTTGGCATAACAAAGGTTCTTTTCATTCAATTTCTATGTCAAGAAATGAAACTTGATCTTGCTGTGTTTATTTCAAATGGCATGAATCTGATGCTATCTACCATTGCATGTTAACTTCAAGTATTCAATATTGCATTATTTACTTAGTTCATTGTGTAAACACGTGTATGCTAGATGTAATTGATTAGTTTTTAGTGTATTTTAAGTTTATTTGATATGGAATGCATTTTAATAGTTTTGTTCCCGTAGAATTAAAATTTGCCGAGTCCTGTTGAGACTTGGCCAAGTTTTGCTCCCAAGTCTGAGTAGAAAATCAGCTTGCCGATTCCGAGTCTTGTTTCTTTGGTTGTAACTAAGAGGTATCTAAACTAAGGTAGTAACCAAAAGGTGTAACAAAGTTAACAAAGCATGCAAAAGCAACATATACTAAGAAGCGTATACTAATCTAAGCATGGAAGACAACATAATACCAATATAACACGTATTCGCACATACATATATACCCACCAAAGTAAACAAAGAAAGAGTACAGGGATAGGGATATTTACAATTGGGTTGGCTTGTTGGCACATCAATCTCCTCCTTGGCTCAAGGGGCACTTTGCAAGAGATGTTGTATGTGAAAATCAAGATGCAAGGAAGAAGACCTAAGTTTCTTTAGTTGGGGATTCCGAAAACTAGGTCTATCTTGCTAGTTCAACTTCTCTTTTTATGACCTTCAAAGACTTTGTGCAAACTAGGCCTCCTCAAGTGTAAGCTCCTAAACCCTAAATCCTCTTCTTATTATGGGTGGATTTGTGTACACAAGCAGAGTAGATTGGATGTGTTTTTTAATTAAAAATGTTGTTTAGGAACCCTATATATATGGATCAAATCCCTAAAATTCATCTATCTCAAAAGTAAACGGTCTCGGCCCATCCGAGTCAATAGAAATGAAAACAGGTCAAAACAATACTACGTTAGCCAGACAGAGTAGTTGGAAATTACAGGGAACATTGCAGAACCAACTTTGCAAGGTTGAGTTAGTAGGAAAAAGGCCTACAAACATGAAGAAGAGGAAAAGGAGGGGAAAGGGAACAAATGTAGGCTAGACTGAGCAAATGGCACGATAATGAATATAAGCAGATACAACAAATGATCATGTGGGAATCTCTCACAAAGTATCATGAGCCAACCCACCTTGATCTTGGTGCATTCCTTAGGATGTGCACTCAAGAAGATTGATGCACCGACGAGTCCTACAAGAGAAATCATCAACAAGTGAAAAATATAAGTGTATACATATTCCCCACCCAAAGTTCATCATATGTCACATTAGTGTAATGTGGGATGGTGCAACACGAAAGATCATAGCACCATGAAAGATCAAAGCAAGTGCTATAAATAAATGATGATAAATAAACTAATTAAAAGTAACATAAACATACTTCAACTTACTTTTCCGTTGAAAGATGCATGCAAATTTCTTAGTCTTGATCGTGCTGGGCGCAAAAATTGCATATGGTAACCTTAATGATACAAGACTAAAAATAGATAAAAGAAATGAAAGTATGTGAAACTCTTAGAAAAGATGGTGAAAGGAAGAAAAATTGGATAGCCACAATGTAAAGGCAAGATTAGGTTAGGAAGACCCAAAGTGAAATAAAAGAGATAAAAGGGGTCAAATAGACATGAAGTAAAGGCTAGATTAGGTCTGGATGACCCAAGGCAAATGATGGTACAAAATAAAATAAAGCATAAGGTAGAAGTAGGGCCAAATAGCCATAAAGGGAGGGCTAAATTAGGTTTGGATGACCCACAAAATTGGAGAATAAAAGCTCAAGTTCTCAAACATAACTAAGAAAGATCCCAGAAAAATAAGGCAATGACCAAGAGAGCATCTCACAACTGCTCAAAGATGCAACTTCTATTTAACAATGCCAATTTCTAAGGGGAACCTCTGAATGCTAATACCTACCACAATGCTAACATGTCTAAAAGAGATGGAGAATAAGAAATATAGAAAATAGGATAAATTTGAAAACAAGTTTGTCTATTAAGGGGAAATAATGGAGGGAAAAGAGGGGGCCACTAAGTTGAAAACACATTTTTTATTGAAACCAAGACATTTTAATTATTTTGACAAGTTTAAGAGTTTTTGACATCCATGGCCTTAGAGACCTAACCTAGCGAGCCTAAAGCTTGGGCAAACTAGTGAACTATAAAGATCATCCCATGAACGTTATATGCATGAAAAGTAAAAGGATCCTACCTTCCCAAAATGTGTTCCATTCATTAGGACCTCGATAGAGCCATCGATCAACTGTGAGGATTGTGTGCTTGCATGAGAAAGTAGGTGGCACTAATAATACATATACAAAGCCTCCTACCCCAGTCTATTGGCCTGCCACACTCCAGTGGACCTTGGCTCTATGATGAGGCCAATTGTGGATTTTGAGCTTCAACTAGAATAAGGGGCATGCCAATAATATGATCAAATATTTTAGTGTGATTTTGAATTATGAAAAATATTTTCGGTTTGAAATTGTCTTTTTCTTTTTTCTTTTGATATCTTAGCTCTAACTATTTTTGCCTTTTTCTATTTTCCTCCATATGGACTCAGAATACCAACAATAGGTGCTTAAGATGATCAACACACAAAAACTTACACCTAGTTGCTAAAGAAGAGAACCTAGAGACCACAACGTTTATATACTCCTAGACTTGTACATTAAAAGAGAGTGTGTCTGCATGGGCTAAGGTGATCTACAACTATCCTCTTTCTCTCAATAGACTAAGACTCAAATAAGGTTAATCAAATAAAGCTTGTGAAACTTGGATGATTTGGTAAATGACCAAATGAATTCTGTAGATATAATAGAGAGTAACCTACAACGCAAATGTCAAGAGGAAAGGGTTCCAAAGCCTAAGCCTATGACACAAGGATATAGCTTTCACTAGACTGAAACAAAGGTAAATGGTTGTACAAAGTATAATTAGAATGATTGTAAATGGGTAAGGTGCAATGGTCAACCAAATGGAGGTCTATGCAACCTAAAGCGATATATGGCAAATCTAAGCAATCCTATGGCTACACCAACTTAGTTGGTATAAAGAAAGCTTAAAAAAGGATACACACATTCATCCACACAGCAACAAGCAATATTTAATCTACTAAGTAAATAAATGAAAGAGTGGGGTCAGAAACGTTTACCTTGGGGTGGATCCGTTGACGCTTCAATCTCCCCCTTGGCTCAAGTGGAGCTTTGCAAGAGAATGTTGTAGGTTGAAGCAGTCACTTTTTTGGGGTTGAGTTGACAATATATTTAAATAAATGCTCGAATATGATTGCTAGGTTATGAGGATGATCTTGATGCTTGGATTTGGATAGGAGATCATCCACACAAGTTTCAACTATCTTATGGATAAGATCAAGAAAAATGTGGGTCATGGCACATCATTCCTTTACCTTGTGTTTTTAAGGTTGAAGGGCATTTTAACATAGAAATATGTGCCCCACTCGGTGGTAAGATAGTATTATGTTGATCTTCGGGAGTAATGTGAATTTGATTATATCCCGAAATACCATCCATGAGGGAAAACATCTCACAACTAGTTATGGAATCAACAAGTGCATCAATAAAAAAGGTAATGTGAAAATGCTAAGTTTGGATTACAAAAGTCAATACATTTACGATTGACCACTATGACTTTATTACGAATGGGAACTATGTTAGAAACCCATTTGGAGTAATCTATTGGTCTAATGAACTTAGCATCAAAGAGTTTGACGATTTATTTGTGACAAAGCTTCGAGACTTTTGGAGAGAATTTTCGTTGCTTTTGGCGAATGGGTGCCGCATCAGGGGAAGTGATGATGTTATGAACAATGATGCTAGGGTCAATTCCAGGCATGTCCTTATATGACCAAGTGAAGGCTTTCTTGTACTTGTCAAGGAAGACATTAAGGTTATCCATCTTTTCAAGATGAAGAATAGAAGAGATAAGGATAGGAAGGATCATTGGATGCCCCTAAGTTAACTTCCTCAGTGTCCTCAACTAACATGGCATTGCAATCTTGGAAGTGATATGGTACAGGAAGTTAGACAGAGGATCCTTAGGAGCGACACTAGCTACAACGCTGTGAAAATGTGGAGTATACTCAAAATATTTTATGATGTTGGCGAAGAAATTGAAGTTCCCTTGCGTGAAGGAGTTTGAAAATAGCTTCGTCACTGGGTAAAGTAGGTAATTGTCCTTAATATTTGATATCAACCTCTAGATTGACATATTTATTACCTTTGGTGTCATATTTTGTGTGAATCTGTCTCAAAACAGTGGCTTTGGCATCTAAGGTAATTTCTAGATTTATAGATGTTTTTGAATTTTACTCAATGGTACAATCGTGCCATGGTAGTTGTGATTTTTTGTACTGGTTTTGACTATATCAGCTTGGCCAATACAATTGGTTTTGTTTGAATTTCCTTGAATTGTATCTTGGTCAATACATTTGTTTTTGTTTGAATTTCCTTGAATTGTATCCTGGCCGATACAGTTTTTTTTGCAACACTGATACAATTGGCTTTGGGTGAATGTGTTTGACTTGTACTGTGGCCAATATAGTTTGAACTCGCTGAGGTATGGTGGCTGATATAATTTAAGTTGTCGGTGTTTTTAAGGAACCGTATCGACCCATTCGATACAATGGGATTTTTTTGGGTTTGAGATCTAAACTGTATCATGGCCTATACAGTTAGATTTGGATGAGGGGTTTTGTTGAACGGTATTGGCACGACCAATATAGTTCAATTTTTTTTTAGGTTTTCTGAATTGTATTGGCCTAGCCGATATAACTTGAATTTGCTGAATTTTCAAAAATAATTTCTGAAAGTGGTCTTTGTTGAGGTTTGCAAAACAAATTCAAGATTTGTTGTAACCATAGTTGCCAGGAGACGAGTATGGGTACGCCATTTTTTGAAAAATAGGAGACAGGAGTACGGGGAGACGATAACATATATATATATATATATATATATATATATATATATATATATATATATATATATATATATATATTATGAAAAGTTTAAAGAAATTTATACTATTGCACTGCCAATGCTAACAATAAGTGAAGGAATATCTCATGATCATCATATTAAGTTTTGACTTTTAAGCTTAAGGGTCATCATATACAATGAAATGCCAACAATAGGCATGCAACAAATCAAAAAACACATATGAACTTGGATCATATTTGATCCAATACAATAGGATGAACTATCACATCAATTGTATATGTTGTTTAGATAGGCGTCACTCTCAAGCTTTGGCTCATCTGCAGGTAATATAACAGGGGGCAAATCATTGAGGCCATCTGCCTCAATCACATCATCCTCCAAAGATATTTTCGCTGCTCCATTAGGTGGAATGTGGTCCCATTTTGCTAAAGGACATTCCTTGTACCTTGGGTCTACACGAGAAAAAAGACGAAGTGTGCTATGAATGTACACCAAGTTCTCTGTCTTCTTCGACCCTAGTCGGTTCCTCTTCAATGAATGAATGAAAACGTAAGTACTTCAATTCCTCTCACAAGATGATGAACTAGCTACTTGTGACAGTGACCGTATTGCAAATGATTGCAATTCGGGGGTTTCACTGCCATGGTTCCACCACCACTCTATTGGGTCATTCACTCGCATATCATAAATAGCCTCCATTGTAGAAAACTATCCACGACCACGTGAAAACATGTTCCACTGAGTCCTAATACAAGAAGCCTCCTCTCCTCGACCATAAACCTTTTTTACAGCAACCCAAAATTTTTTCATTACTTCTCTATCTTCATATGGAGCCCTCTTCTAGGTGACCTCCGTATCATGTCACTTTGGATTCAAAGCATAAGCAACACAATGTAAAGGTGTGTTAAGCTTGTTCCATCTCCCATGTATTTGTTTCTCAATCAAAGGATATAAAGAAGGATCTTTTAAGTCTGTGATATTTTTTATTATTTCACACATAGAATCAATTTCTTCATAAACCTCCCACAAACATGGCTTGTTTGAATCAACAAAGCAAATGACCTCACACATTGGTTGAATGAAGTCAACAACAAATTCCACATCCGTCCAAAATTGGTCATCAAGGACCATTTTCCTCACCTCGACTGCAATCTCTAATGTAGATTGTTTCCAACTTGCCCATGCATCATTAACCACAGTGGAACACAAGGCCCCTTTGACAACATAAAGACACTCAAGTAGTATGAAGAATGATGCAAACCATGTATCTACAGGTTTGAGAAGATCCACATTGGTAAATCTTCTATAAATGGCCTATGTGTGGTGATGATTGCATATGAAGATTTGTATTTTTATGTCCTTCTCAATAAGCTCAAAAACCCACTGAAACCTGCCAATATCTTTGAGTGTATTGTTCAATGCGTGCACGCAACATGGTGTTCAAAATATATGTTTGTATTTTGTTTGCACCAATAAGCTAGCTGCTTTACAAACTGGGGCCGCGTCTATAATAAATTGGACATGTGATGCCCCCACCTCATCATTTGCATCACATAATTGCTTCTGAAGGAAGTTTGCATTTTTCTCTTGTCCAAAATAGTCGATAGCCTTCAAAAAATAAAGGCCTTTGGAGCAAGTTACCATAATGTTTAAAAGAAACATGTTTCTTGTATAAGTCCAGCCATCCATCCCATTGTTGCATCCCTCTATAGACCACACTTTTTTGATTGGTGCAGTTAGGTGCTCTATCCTTGTTTTCTCTGTCAATAAGAGACGTTCAAAGCTTCTCATACCCAGGTGGTTTATACCCCGTTGGTCCATTGTTGATAGCACGAACCATCTCCTCATAATAAGGTGATCGAGCAACATTGAATGAAATGTCGTTTGCATAGAAGAAACGTGCAATCCTTGCATCCACTGCGTCTCGACCATGCACATCAAACATGCTTCCTATGGGATTCAAAGTGACAACGTGTGATCTCTTGCGAGAAAACCCCACATCTTCTACTACATACCTATAAGACACATCTATCTTTGATTCTTTTCTCGTAATTGGTATGAGATGGTGACTCTGAACTTGATAAGTGGTTGACGCGTGTGAGCTTAAAGGAGTTAGTTTGCCTTCAACTATTTATTGTTCTCTCATCGCTTCCAACCGTCCTTCCTCATTTGTACAAGCGTCGACCCTTTTTCCCGTTGTTCGAAAAAAATGAGCCCTCACTCTTGTGTAAGTGCCATGGAAAGCCTTCCCAAAAATCTTGCACGTGATCGTTGGTGTTCCTCCATTGCCTTTGTGAACACGATCACAAAACTTCTACAATGGATACAAAGCATCTTTCCCTCCCCTGACATTTTGCGAAAAAATAAAAATAATATTAGCAACTCTAATTTAAAAAATGTAAACCTAAATTAAAATTAAAGAAATTATTAAAATAAAAATAAAAAAATTATTATTTTTAAATAAATAACGAATATATATTAAAAAATTAAAATTAAAATTAAATAAATAAATAGTGAAAAAAAATATATTAAAATATTAAAATAAAAAATATCATAGATCAAGAAAAATGATCATGGAAGCAAAAATTCATCAGAAAGGCATTTTATCTTTTCAGTATTAGTATAAAACAGGGATTAATGACGTGCCATTAGTGAAAATACATCAATAGGGTGCTGATGTTTTTTTTTCCAAAGCATTTGTTATTTGTCATGTAAGCTGATGATTTTGGCATTTGTTGATATCTATATGTTTATTTTGCTAAAGTCGCACGTTTTGTTATTCTTAAACTTAGATTTTTACAGGTGCAATGCTTAGTAAGCTTTTCTTTTTCCAACCAATACTTGCAATGAATTAATTTTCCCCTCATCTTTGAGTCTTATAGAAATAATTGAGATTGACCGCTTGCCAGAACTGGGTGATTACCAGCAGTTCTGCTTTTGTTAGATGGGGTTTGGTTATATGATTGAGGTTCCCAGCTAAAGACTTTGTTAATGACCCACTTGATAAATTAAATGTTGAAATTCATGCTGAATGCTTAGATTTACATGTGAAGAACATCATCTATTACTTCTTAAAGATCTGTCTTTAATTCATGGTTTTGTGTTGTTACTGGCAGGGATCTTACTTTGGTTTCAGAGGCTCTACATTTTAGGTTTGAAAGTCCTAGTTATTTTCATTTTTATTTCAGATCTTCAAGGAGGATATAATATCTGATTGTGCATCATATATATATATATATATATCTTTGAGAATTTAGCACATAGTTTGTCATTTCAGACCTTGAGTAACATATTAATCTTCTATTTTTACGTTGCCCTTAAGTGACATTTTTCTTTGGCAGTGGGATTGTACTGTTGCAGCTATATATATATATATATATATATATATATATATCTTTGAGAATTTAGCACATAGTTTGTCATTTCAGACCTTGAGTAACATATTAATCTTCTATTTTTACGTTGCCCTTAAGTGACATTTTTCTTTGGCAGTGGGATTGTACTGTTGCAGCCAGGATGATGTGGACCGGATACCAAAGCGGCTATAAGTTTGATAACTTTTGTAGTTAAGTGCAAGTTTTGGCTTATTAACAGCCAAATTACTACTATGCTTAATTCTACAAACAGTTTTTTTTTGGCCATTTAACTTTTCTTGCACTGTGATCTTATCATAATTATTTTGAAGTTGAACAATAAGTTGCATTCTATATAATTCTCATAAATCTGAGATTGAAATCAGAAAGCTCGCTCAACTTGCATGAAAAAATCTATTTCTGGGAAATTAATTAGGTTGGATGACTTAAAAGGTTGCTAATTATTTTCCAATGGTGCCAACATTCGTGCCAATCTCTAAATTCACATTGGTGACAATGCGTGAGTTAATCTTCAAGTTCACATGATTGCTAGATTTTGCACTTGCACACCTAGTTGCAATCACAGCTTTTATGCTTAAGATTTTGATCTTGTGGAAATTGCACCAACATTAGCAAATGCCGAGGTTAGCCCTACGTGAATACCAGTGGTGACAACATAAGCTCAAATTACAACATTAGTGGCAATGCAAATCCAATCAGCAACACTTAATACCATTTGTTAGCCCACCTACATAGGATCTGTGCTAGGGTGCCATGTATGTAGCAATACAACAACAATCACATTTTCAATAACAAAGATTGGCCAATTGGTTATATATCTGCAATGTTTTTAAAGAGAACGGAAAATGATTTGCAAGATACAACTTGAAGGTAAAATGTTGAAATGTAGAGTGTGGGATGTTTGCAAACCAGTGTGGATATGCTATGCTTACAAATTTGGGTCAAAACACACAAGATGTCACAAATGCGAACTCTTTGTATTAAATAGATATCAAAAGTTAAAACATACATGCTAGAGGGGTTCCCCGCAATTTATATTCAAGTAGGAGGGAAACACTTATTAAACTAGAACATAATCTTTTACTAATCAAAACATGATGTACTTTTTTTTTGATAAAAGTAAAAGGAGGGTTTTGAAATGGACCCTTCCTTTATACAAGAACCAGCCAAAAGACATGTATCAACAAACTATGCCAATACAAAAGAAGCAAATCATAGGAAAACAATGAACTGGGCTAAAAAGCCCAAACCAAGAGACTGCTACAGAACAGCGGCATGAATATCACATATGTAGCGTAATTACACTTTATGGTTTTTAAACTTACAATCCCTGCTAGGGTGGTGATCCTCTTCATCAAGGATTATAAGACTAACAAATTTGCAGTTCGAACTCCGAAGATAGTATCTTGGAGTTTCACACTTTTCAGGTTGTTCATTTGCAACACTTTTATTGATTTCAAGCAACTCATATTCTGCTGAAAAAGGATGCTGCAAGAGATTACCTTCTAACTTTATTGGGGAATTCAAAAATATTGATTCAACGATTTTAACCATCGGTTATTCAAGAGTAGGAACTTTTGAAGAAACCGGTTCCTCCTCCACCTTCAAAGAAGGCCTTTGAGTCTCCTGGGGAGGGGAAAAAACTGCTGCTTTGAAGCATAATCAAGATCTGCACCATCCTTTTCATTGGCCTGATTCTACACTAGTCGGTATGTCTTCTTTTATCACACGAAGGTTTGATCTTTTCAAAATTTTCCAGAAAATGAGGCTCTCTTTGCTTCTTGATATTTGGGCATTTGCTCTTAAGAAGTCCCATTTGTTGGCAACCATAACACCAAATGCTAATATTCTCATAATCAAGTGGTTGAGACCAAATACCCTCATTGGTATGGAGAGTAATACTCCGTAGGCCTGGAATTGTCCCATTCTTTAGAATTGCAATTCTAGCTTTGCTCGTGTTGAATTTAATTTTCAAGTTTTCCTTCGTTTGATCATCTATATACATCACTAATGGCATTCCTTGTTTTCTTGAAAATGTGTTCTCCCCAAAACTCCATAAGGAGGGCATAAAGATTCACCCAAACGGGGAAGAAATCAGTGTTTTCAGTTATAGGGTTAAAACCTTTCGTCCATGGCTTGATAAAGATATTCCTCTGTCCCATTAACCAACAAGATCTGTATTTTAAAACATATATTTGATCTTCCTAGCTAAAGAAAGAGACGACAAAGAAAGTGTTGGGTAGGAAGGTAACTTGGAAATTTTTTGTGAGTCCAAAGTTTCTTTATTTGAGTCCATACCTCATTCATAGAAGGTCTTCTTCTTCTAAGCTTGTAGATGATGGTCTGGCCTTCAAAATTGCTCAAAGCTGCATCAAAATCGTCATCTTCTATAGATATGTCTGATGAAGAAAAGTGCCATTCTTTGATCTTAGAACTGGTTGGTTCTCTTCCTTTCCCTTCTTCGCCATTGATTTGCACAACAATGTCTTTAAATAACCTAACTGCCACTCTGTGATCGTCCCTTCGATGCTTAGACACTGTCCTTCCTTCACACAAACTTTCCATCACTTTTTGGTTGCCATTTTCCTGCTCAGAATTTGTAGATTTGTCGTATAGCCTTTTCGTCGCTTTTTTGTCACCATTTTCTTGCTCAGAATTATCATATCCATCGCGCAACCTTTATGTCACGATTTTCCTACTCTGAATCTATAGATCTGTCGCATAAAAAACTCAGTCATTGTCACGTTGGATCGCCGCTCAAAAAGGCCTTTCTGTCGCGCAAAGACAACATTTTTGTCGCTTTTTACCTCAATTTTGTCCCTTAGAACTTGCAACAACCTTTCTGCCACTCGTAGACTACCTTACTGTTGCATTTAGTACGTCATTCTGTCGCCCATCAACAATCAAACCACCACTCTAGTTTTCCCTCCCATTGCGGATTTCAAATCTCTCCTCTCTCCATTTCCAATCTCAAAACGTAACTTAATATTATCCCCACTAAACTAATATGTATATCATGCACCTACGGACAAAATAGGTTGTAATGCTCTCGATGGTATATGAACTACGTTGTACATAACATAGCCTCTCCCTTAAAGAGCTTTGTCTTCAAAGCTATAGTAAAAATGTTAAGAGTTAAGACCACTTAATCTAGAGTAGCACTAAGATGGGTTACTTCTCGAGAAGCACTAGGACACAAAAAAATTTAAGATATAATTTTACATATTTCTAAGTATATGTTGGGAACCAAATCAATGTCTACTAAGTTGCAAACATAGCTCCAAGCCACACACTAGATGCTACAACTAAATAATATGCATAAATGAGAGGGCCCTTTTTATTTTTAATATTATATATCATTTTTCTTCAAAAATATTTTGGATTTAGATTTTTAATAGGTAATCCTCATATACCAAAATTTCCTCATCTATTGGAAGCAATTTCTACTGGATCTTCAACACCTTTATGGTTTGTCTTTGGAGAATTTTTAGATTCTCCAACTTATACGTTTTGGCACCAAGACCAACTTCCCTTCCTAGCCCTCATAACAACTTTTTCAAGCATGACAAATGGAAAATATAATGCACTTTCCCTTTGTTTGGTATATTCAATGCATAAGTGACTTTGCCAATGTTGGACCTTACCATGTATGGCCCATGCTACCTCAGTTGCAGCGTCTACTTCCCCTTCTCCTTCAAAGTGAGTTGTATGTATGGTTGCAGTTGGACAAAAACCATATCTCCCACTTTATTAATGTGTCGTGTCTTGTGTTGGGTTGTGAGTTTATTCATTTTGTTGGCACTCACCAATAGGATGTCCTTCAATAATGTTTGAAGGACTATTGCAAGGTCCTTGCTATTTTGAATTACCAAGTTTATAGGCGATGGATGTTCATAATAATATAGTGTTGTAATTAAGGGACTCATATTAATGGTTGAATGGTATGTCGTGTTATACGAATACTTGACCAAATATAACTATTCTACTCATTCTACCCATTTGCACTACTTGTCCCATTGTGGACATTATATGGTATCCTTCCAAGCATTTGTCGACTACCTCCGTTTGCCCATCTATTTGAGGGTAGTATGCAATACTCATGTTAAACATCACCTTGACTAAGCTAAAGAATTATAGCTAGAAATTGATCTGGAAAATGTAATCTCTATAATTGATAATGTGTTGTGGGATTCCATGCAACTTAAAAAATATATTGAAAGTATAACTTGGCAATTTAAGGCCCCATTGAACTCTTAACTATTGTGGGAATGAAATAGGCATATTTAGTCAATCGATCTACCACAACAAAAAATTCATCATTAACTTAAGAATATAGTGGCCCTAAGACGAGGTCCATTAACACAACTTCCCACTTAAAATTAGGAATAACATGCAAATGAAGTAGTCTTGGATATACTACAAATTTTAAAATGTCACATTTTATGTTTTTTGAAAAGAAGTTGGTAGGGATATCTTAAGACTTTTTTGAAAACCTTCATGCCTTGTAAAAGGATATACATACCGACACTCAAGTGCCCTCTATATGAGAGAGGACCCAATTCTAAAGTATACATGACTTATAAAGAGGAAAAAAATATTCTTATTAGACAAATAATTTCCCTCCCTTTCTTTTTTAATGTCGTCACAATTGGTTTAACAAGATCACTTGTGTAGACTTGAAGAAGCTTCTTTGGCTAAAACGGTTGGCTTCTTAAAAATAGGGGTCTCATCTTAGTGAAATAAAACATTTTCTAAAACATTCTCCTTCCTCTTCTTATATATGGTCTCAAAATCATAACCTTGTAGTTGATTAATCCATTTATGTTTGTCATTTTAAAGTGTCCCGCATATTAGAAGATATATGATTTTGCCTTAGTGAACCAACTAAAGGAATCCTTCTTGACAAGGTCAATGGGGGCATTGGTATTGTAGAGAGGTTTTTCATGAGCCTTTGGTAGAATTTGGATAGGCCTAAGAAACGACAAAGTTTCTTAATGGTCTTGGGCACATGCCAATCACACATGACCTTATCATTTTATGTTTGTTGCACACCCAATTTGAAATAATGGTATGGCTAAACTATACAAGGACAAATTTGAGAATTCACACTTTGATTCCTTAATAGACCATTTTTCCTTTGATAAGATTACAAGCACAATGTCCACATGTTCTAAATGGGTTGCTAAGTAATTGTTGTACACTAAGTTATCAATAAAAAAGATGATTTTTTTTGGTGAAGGAAATTACTCAAAATTATGTTAATTGGTTCTTGGAGTGTTACTAGAGCATTCCATAGGGCAAGAGACATCACTTTTAACTAATAGTGTCCTTGGTGAGTCTAGAAGGTTTCTTTCTCTTGATCTTGGAGTCAAACTAGGATATGGTAGAATCCTTATCTAAGATCAAATTCAAAGAAGTATCAATAGCCTAACTAGGATATGGTAGAATCCTTATCCCAGGTCAAATTCAGATAAGTATTTGACCCCATGTAGCTCATTTGATATTGGTCATTAAGTGTTAATTTTAATTCAAATAAGTGCTCTATAATCAATATAAAGGCGATAAGACCCATCCTTCTTCCCAGCCAAGACCATTGTCATGTTATTCTTGAATTTGAGGCATGCTTTTGTAGACACATAAAAATTTCCCATTGGCATTTATTTAGTGTTATTATTGTTCACTGGCGATTGGTCCAAATTAGGTATTATTGAAATGTTTTTCGAATCCTAATTGTTGGAAACACTTCTTTATGCTTCCCCCTCTTGATAGATGGTCCCTTGATCCCATGTTGAGAATGGTCCCCTAGTCTCATGATGAGACTGTTTGTACAACCTTGACACATGTTAAGACCTTATGTATAGTCCTAGGTATGTTGTTTGTGCCCTCTCCGAAGTTAATTCAGGCTATTCACCCCTTTAATCTTTTCCCATTTCTAGTTGTTGGAAGGTTGAATTGTGTGCCAATTTCGCATAAGTTTGAATTCAATCCTCTATATATAGATAAGTGAGATAGCCCATTTGGAAGGAAGGACACATACATCACAACTATCACTTATTAGTACATGTGTAGCACATTCTATTTTTGTTTTGTATTTTACATATGTGACATATTTGTTGTTATCCAACGAGTCTATTTGTTAGATGGCTAGTTAGTTCACAATAGCCATCTAGATCCTAATGATGGTCCCTGAGCTTTGTTTTCCTTAACCCTATGGATCAATAAAAAATAGCTCATTATGAGAGGATAGAAGTCACATAAAGCAAAATTAGGGCAAGAAAGTCAAAGAGCAGGAGTAAGAGAACATACCCAAAAGATCAAATTTCAGCTAAAAGTCATTGACTAAAGCATTTGTACAATTTGACAGTTTGTTAGGAGCATTTTTATAGCCCTGTTAGTCATCTCAAATTATTTTAGGATTTCAGTGTGATAGTTGTGGTTGTTCAAGGTGCATATTTCCAAGTCTAGATTGCAGAAACAAATTTATGATAGCACATAAACAAGATAAGAGCCTTTTATTTCCCCATATTTCCTTACATGTTTGATTGAGAAAATTAATTAGGAATGATTACTATATTTTACATGTGATGCTTCATGTTGTATAAAAGTAGGTGTTTCAGTCATGGGCCTAATTAGGGGCTTAGCTAGCTGTCCAGGTCAGATTAGACTTGTTCTACTAGGAACATTTGACACTTGATTACACTGGCATCACTTCACATAAGGCGTAAGCCTTATGTTCTCACTTGAAGTGCAGCGAAGAAGGGACCGGGGTCTATGTTGGGCTAGTTGTGCCATGGCACAAATCTATCCTTTAGGGACTTTGGTTAGTGCAGCGATGGTGGTGCATTCAAGGGTGCAAGCCTTTGGTAACCTTGGCTTAACAATATTTAGGTGCTTGAGGGGCAACTGGGTATCTAGTTGAGGGACTTAGGTGTAGGTTTACGCTTAGGTGCCAGTATTATTGCAAGGCACAGGGTCTTGCCCATACTTAGAGCATTTCCTTATCAGGGACATGAGTCTTCATGAGCTATAGGCATGCCATAAACGAGATAGATTAGAAGCTCGCAAGAGCTTAACACACATACTACAGACTTAAGCATTCAATCCATTAACATTGCACAAATCTTTCATCATTAACAAAGTGTAACAACAACACATCTATATTACTCAGAACTGAGCAAATATTTGTCTTGAGCTATTAAAGGCCTAAAGGCTCACAGGTGAGCTTGGGCATTACAATGGGGAGCAATAAAGGCATCCCAAACTAACTCTAGGTCTAAATGCGAACATAGTATCTAGAACCAATCTACTAGGGCTTCACTACTCCAAGGTCCTCCTCGCTAATTGAACTCTGCTTCCTTTTATAGTGCTTTGAGGCATCTTTGTGCTAAGGGAAATAGAGCATGCCAATTATTGAGTTGGCATTGGAGGTACTCATTCCATCGAAACCACTATGTTGTCTTTAATGAGCAGTCACTATCTCGTGTGCTCACTTCCTAATGAAGATTGAGCCAGAAAGGGTTGACCACTTGCCAACTGTCACCACTAGATGACAAAACAACTATCATGACCAGTGATTGCCTCACGCCCAAGTGTCTATTGTGTTGGCATGGATCCTATACTTAGATAGATTTGGGGCCCAACATTACCCCATAAAAAATTATTAATCCATCCTCAGACTAATCTTCTAACACCTTAGATGCGCAAAACTCAGGTGCACACTCCTGAAGTTTTGCTCTGAAGTCCTCAAAACCCAGGATTGTGATCTTGATTTTTATTGCGGTATTATCTATTTATGTGGAGGTGGCGTTGAGGGAAAACACGTCAGTTTTCTCCAACTCATTTCGAAAGGCATGTAACCTTTCCTTTGCCTTTATCACACCTCTGTCAAGGATCTCTCCTTACTCACAAGCCTTTGTTTGCAACACGCAAAAGAGTTCTTCTAGGTCTTGCTCTTGGGTCTTGATCTGGGCACTCAAAGTGTTGACTTGCACCATTAGTTGAGCGCACTTAGTGCTACTCATAGTGTATGCCTTTGCCATTAGTGCATCTTTCTCCCCTTTTACCTTTTTGAAGCACACATCAATGACTGATGCTTGGGTGGAGAAGTTGCAAAAGATTGTATCAGCCACTTCTGCACCCTCTTCTAGCTTCATGAAGATGTCTTCCACCTCTTCAAGTTTCATGATGATCTCTTGCTTGATGTCGATGTAAGGGTCTTCCTCTTATTTTGGTGTTGATTGCGCCTTCCACCTTGGGAGCATCTGCTCCACTAGCGCACGCACCGTATCAACCTCCAAATTTTTTTAAGTGTCGACACCATCCATAAGGGATGGCTCGGCTTCCTCCACATGCCTGGCTAGTTATTGTAACTTGAATGTTATGGCCTTATTATTATTTTCTTCCTCTAATGTGATCTTCTTCCAACTTGAGGCTCTAACAGCGTCGATGATGTTCTTGCGCGCTACCTTGAAATCCATTCGGAGGAGGGCGTTAGTCGACCTTACTAGATTCATTGTGCGGGGATTGACAGGAAGTGAGTCTTGCCCTTCCTCTAGTTGGTTTGTGTTGAGGATCACCTTTTATGATACCTCAAATTGAGGCTCATCCATATAACTGTCAAAGGCAAAGGATAGTTGCTAACATGTTAGTGTTGTGGTGGATCCAAGGGGCATGTACTCCATCATGTAATAGTCCTCATTTGTGAACCCCTTATGTGCCTTTTCTCACAAGCTTGCCTCAACTTCTTCCTCTTGAAAGGCTAAATCCATCTACTCTGGCTCTTCTTCATCAAAGCTAGCACCTTCTTTGGCACTTTCCTTTGATGCATCTTGTTTCTTTAGCAGGGGTTATTCCTTGGACTTGTCCCCTTTATCCACTTCTTCCTTCTCTTTGATGCCAACTTCACCCTCCTAAGTCTGTTGGATTTCAACTGCACTCTCTGTTTGCTTCTATAAGGTGCTAGTATCACCTTCCTTATCTCCAAGCGCCCCCTCCACTACTAAGGCGTGCCTGTGGTATGGCTTCCTCCGCTGTGTTGGTAAGGGTGTTGGGTGCCTCTACTGCTATGTCTTTTACGGGTTTCATGCTTGTGACAACCCTCTTCTCTTCCATTTCTCTCCTGGATTTTTCCTTTTTGGCCTTCTTTATCTCCACCTTCCTCTTTTTCACGATCATGGCTATCTTTTCCTCCTTGGCCCTTATCTCCTCGACCTCAACTTTGTCAATTTCTACCTAGGTCATGCCCTTGGCTTTCATGGCCTCCCTTTTTCATTGTAACTCCAACGCCGCTTCTATATGGTCCTTACTGAGGCCCATTTTTGTCCATCAGTGCCCCTTCTCCTCAAATTATGGAGGTTGCGTTGCAGGTTCTATGGTTGGGGCACTTGACGGTTTTGCTTCCCTAAGCATGACAATAGTACCGCCTTAGAGAGCCCCATGAATTTCTTCAATGCGAGGCTCTTCCTCAGTTTCTTCTTCTTGGATGATATATACTTTCATCCCTCCTTGCACCCACTACACTTCTGCTTCCTCTTGCACCTCCATCTCTGCCAAGGTTATTGTGGGCATCACCACTAGCCCCTTGGACTTCTTTTTCTTCTCCCTTAGCTTGGGCAAGGTAATTCCTGGTGTGAAGACCACACACTTCTTTGATGCAGAGGGGGTAGCTTCATCTTCAGAGGTAATCTTCAATCGATGGTGCTCTTGTATTTCCTCCAGGGTTTCTTCCCACTTCTTCTGAGGGGATTTGTTCAATGCCACTAGCACTAACTCTCCTTTGCTGACCTAAAGGGGGAGGTCATCATCTTTACCTATGGGTACGCCCTTATTTCTTGGTTTCATCTCATAGAAGAGCCTGTGGATGTGCCTAAGGATGACTTCTCTTTTGAGGGGATAGATGTCGGTGGCATCCGAATTATCCTCCTCATCTTTGGTTGCCTTTCCCTTTGGGCGCACGTATTGCTACCTCAACCTATGTATTTTTGCATCCACGGTCTTTACTTGGGTATCCACCTGTTATGCATTGGGGATTCTTCGCAACATCTCTCTAAAGTACTTGGTCAAAAATGCATAAGGTAGTTTTAGCCAACTCAAGCGATTCTTGTTTATGAACACCAATTGAACGACATTGAAGTGCTTCATAACAGTGAAGGTTGTCATTCCAAACAGACTTTAAGGGAGTTTTTTCGAGATGCGCCATTCTTATTTGAATGTTTCAATATACCGAGTGCACCACCCCATTACTTGGGATTTATACTTTGGGGTAAAGGTAAGGGGCAAGGGAAGTTTTAGTATTTTAGCACCAAGGAGTCGTTGTACGTTGAGAAGACCCATAGGTTATCTTCATCACCATCAGGCACACCGATCTCCTCCATCGCAATCAAGATCAACATGGAACCCCACCAAAAGGTCTTTTTCACCATGTGACATTCGAGTGTATTCTTGATTATGTCCGCTATGATGAATTTGGCGATGTTGAATTTCATCCCTTACGCCATGTGATACGCGATGCATAGGTAGGTCTTCATTACATCCACCCACCGGTCGCCTGGGCATAGTTTGGAACTCACCAAGTGTGTAGCTATCCTCATCTCGGGATTGTTGATGTCCTTGATCGAGAATGCGAAGCCTTATTTGTAGTAACTTAGGAGCTTCGTGACCCTTTTGACTTCAGCATCGTCTACCATCATTTGGTAAATGTTTGCTCTAGAGCTTGGAAGTTTGATGATTTAGTTGATGAGATTTGCAGAAAGCCTTATGCACCTCCCTATGAAATAGAACTGGGCCTTGTAGATACGTGAGAGGAGGAACTGTACAAGTTCCTTCGACTTTCTAAAAGTTGGCAACTCATAGAGTTGCATCACATTGGTGGTTGTCAGTTTGTCTTGAATTGAGACATCGAATAGTGTTGCACCTTGTGGAGTCTTTGCCCCTGTTTCTACCATCCAATCTTGCACTAGGTCATTTGCATTGTTGGATGTTTGATGGTTGTACTCTTTTAGGTAAAAGTTGTGCATGAATGACGTTTAATTTTATCCCATCAACACTTCTTCAATAAACTGCATGTCTCAGTAGAATATCTTCTCAAGTGCCTCCAGATTGATTTGGGTGATGCTCACTCCTACTATCGACACTGCTATTTTTGCAACGACAGCGTTTGCTGCTAGTTGCGATCTCTTGGCATCTTTTTGCACCTATTATGGGCCCGAGCTCATCCATTTTTTCCCATTCTAAATCTACTAGTGTTAAACCATTATATGTTGATCTTGTCAAATCCTTCAATCTTCATTGGTGCTTCACAAAGTTGCAAGGTCTGCGACTATATATTTGGCTCTCGAGCTTCATGTACCTCAAATGGTGGCCTCGACGTCACTTAAGTTTTCAGCTACTTGGTTCTCTCCCAATGTGTGCCCCTTTCTTTCCTCTACCAATCTCATAGGGAATGCAATTCATTTCTCTACATAGTCATTCACTTTTGGCATCTAGGGGTGATTAGGGTCTCGCTATAGCAAGGTCTCCTTGGTTCGGCTCTCTGGTTCACTGGTTTTGCTCTGGTTGTCTGTTCAAAATTCAAATTTGCACAAGGTTTGTAATGAAATGCAGTCAGTTGTTCACTGCTTTATACCTCTATTCTCATCTACCACCTTAATTGTAGTTGATCAATGGTGTGATGACACCTAAACTCTTAAGGATTCAATACATCCCATAAAATCCACAAAAATCTTCTATTATTTTCTCATTCAATGTGGATCTTTATGCCTCTGTAGCCACCACATTAACTTGTAATGACTTTTCAATAAAGTGACATGTAGTTCAAATAGTCACTTCCTGCCTCACTTTAGGTGGATGCCAGCTTGTCTTGATGATCTTCTCCTACACTTTGTTCACTTGGCACGACCTTCGCCTTCAATATGGTAAACTGGGTGCAGTACCTCACATGCATGTGATTCAACCTCCTCGATCCCTTTTCCTTTTCCAAATGCACTTCTATTTCAAGCGCGCTTGTCTATCTTGGTCGATTTCACATGTTTTCATCTTCTTGCCTTGGCCTTTCCTACCCCATACAAATCCCTTGCATTGGCCCTCCAACGCAGTATTCTTATCTGATATCTTGCGCTTGATCATGTTGTGCATCTTCACTCTATCTTGTGTGACTCAGTTCACATTTTCTCCATGTCCGATGAGTTCCATGCACCCATAAACTTAGGTGTCTAGGGTAGGTGCTTAGGAAATAGCCTTGCTCAACTCACCCGACTAGAATTATGTTTAGAAGCATCAAACTAGCCCTATTATGGGCCTAAAGATGCCTTATTGCTTGAATCTTGTGCATGAAGATCTTGTGCACCTTGTGTCTGACTCTGGTAAACTTCACATGCCCATAAATTAGGTGTCTAGCCTCAAGAATTTGGAGAGAAGCAGTGCTCGACTCACCTGGCTGGAATTATGCATGAAATTTCTAGAAACATTTTACTTACAGCCTCAAAGCACCGCTTATTCACTTACCTCACCAAATTGTAAACAGACACAAAAAAAAGGAACTTGTTTGGATTGCACCAAACTTTATTTTGGTCACTCAATACAACCGAATTGTGACCAAGAAGTTAATGTCTGATGGTGCAAGTGCCACCTTATTGCTGATACAACTTCAATCAGTTACCATTGAAATACTTAAGGAGTATTTCACTTGTGCACAACTTGCATGCACTAGTATCTGAGATGTTGTGGATGATATATGGGACCATCCACCTTATCTGTAGTTTACCTGGGTGCCTAGTATACTTGGAGTCATAGAGCAAAATGAATGCCCCTTTTGTTAGCACCTTGTGCTTTATATGCTTGTCATGCCAAAGCTTCTAGTGCACATTTTCTATCTGCTAGCACCACTTTTCTTAGGTGCATGCCTCATCTAAGAGCTCTAAGTCTTCTAGCCTTGCATTTAGTGACTCTTGGTCATCTAACTGACTAATGTGCATTATGCATAATGATGGCACCAAGAACTCCATTGGTAGAATCACCTCAATTCCAAACACCAGTTGAAATGGTGTAGCCTTGTTCAAGTGCTTGTAGGTTGTGATATATGCCCATAACACTATCGACACCCGATCATCCCAATTTTTGTGGCCAACATCGCATATCTTAGTGAAGTACGTCCCCAAGATCTTGTTGAATGCCTTAGTTATGCCATTCTCTTGGGTATGGTGATGCATTGTTTTGTGGTGCGCCACCATGTACTCTATTAGTAGGTTCCACACAGTTTCATTAATGAAGTGTGTGCCCCTATCAGTAGTCAAGCTGAGTGGGCACCCATACCGACTTATGATGTTTTCCCAGATAAACCTTGTGGCTATGGTAGCTATGTAGTTTTTGGTTGGTGCAACCTTGACCCATTTGGTGTTGTAGTGAAGTGTGTCATTTAAGTAGGCACGATGCTCGATCATACACACAACTCTAGTTATCAGGCATTTTTAAGGTTAAAGGAGTTAGGTGTAAGGGGAACAAGGTCTAGTGCACAACATTTAAACACATTGGTGTGTTGGCATCAGTTTCACATAAGGCATGAACTTTATGCCCTCACTCAAAGTGCAATAGTGAAGAGACCAGGTCTGTGTTGGGCTAGTTGTGTCATGGTGCAGTCGAGAGTTGTGTAAGGTGTAGTGGTTCAAGAGATTCACTGGGTCTCTGACACAGAGGATCAAAGGGATAGGTACATCGATGCATGCTCAAATAGAGGGGGTTGAGACCTTATCGGTGCATGTAGGTACGGGAGTCCACTTGGGGATGCCTATTCATCCTAAGGTCATCATTCGACGTTGGGTCTAGTGCAAGGGCCTTTCACGGTGGGTAAGAGGGCTAAGTGGCATGAGGCACACCACTACTACCAAGGTTGAGTCCTAGTTCATCAACATTCTTCATGGGGAGAGAACTTCACAACTCAACAGTCTATATCACAGTAACACTAGTAATCAATATTTATCCATTAATATCTTGTATACATTACAATAACCAATAACAGCCTTCATTGCTCAATCCTATTTTTACTAATGCTAGAGGCTCATAGACGAGCATGGCTTACATCTGCTACTTAGCACTCAAGAATTAATCCCTCTATCACTCTCAAATTTGCCAAAGCTTTGTTATTAATGGTCTCCTCTCTCTCCTCTTGGAGGTCACCTCCTTTATATAGGCGCTGACCACTCTTCTTGCTAACTAGATAGGCACGTGCCAAAGGATGGGTAGTTATGAGCTTGTTAGCTCCACTATGCCATATAGAACAACCAGGGCACATGTCGGGGGCTAAGTTATCAATCAAGATTGCACGCCTACCTGCTCCACTACTTAGATCTCCATGCTCCTTGAGCCTCAAACTGCCATGTGCAGGACTGGGTAGGTATGTCTTGAGACTCATGATGATATGCAATTGTTAGCTCACTAGTGCGGGGACTCTGGGAGCCTATTTAGTCATCACCAAGGTGTGCAAAAGGGGTCCTTCACTTCCTTCATGAGTCTTTGCATGATAGGGTTAGTTTAGATGGCACGGGATCAAGTTTTGTCGAAAAAGGATCTCAACATCCACTCCATCTAGGAGCTCACCTTGCTCATTGGCGTTTGTTTGGAAGGTGCAAAATACTACCTCTAGATCTTGCTCTTATGTTTTCAGTTGGGCATTGAGGGAGTTGACTTGCACCATCACCTACACGCGCTTAGTCTTTGAAACCATGAAAGAATGCTGGAGCAAGGCATCCTTCTCCTCCTTTATTTGCTTGAGTCATGCGCTGATGACCTCTATCTGATTTGCAAAGTTGTAGAAAATGGTGTCTGCTTCTTCGGTGCCTTCTTCAAGCTTGGTGAAGAGGTCTTCAACCTCTTTCATCTTCTTTGTCAGCGTGTCCCTTATAGCCTCACAGGGGTCTTCCTTCTCCTCTAGCGCTAGCTTTAGCCTGGGGATCATCTACTCAATGACCACACAGGCGTAGTCGACCTCCTTCATGCTAAAGCTGTCAATGTTGTCTCAGAGGGAGGGCTCTACTTCCTTGATATGCTTGATCAATTGTTAGAGCTTGAGTTTGGTTTCCTCAAGCTCCTTTGTTTCTTTAGCAATTTTCCTCTAGTTGTTGGCATGAACATCATTGATGATGTTCTTGCATGCCACAAAGGTTGTCATCTTGATCAAAGCATTGGCCAAGCACATGGGGTTTATGTCACGGGGGTTTATCAAGTGGTAGTCATGACCCTCTTTTGGCTTCTTAGCACACTAGATGACCTTTGTATGGATCTCAAACTCTGGCTCGTTCATGTAGCAAACCATGGCCCATGAGACTTGGTGGCACATAAGGGTTGTGGCAGTTCTTAGAGGCATACATTTCATCATGTAGAAGTCATCATCCTCCTTGAACCCCATCTGCGCACTCTTGCAGTTCCTGGGCTCAACCTCTACTTCCTTGAGCTCTTCTTCTTCACTAGTGCTAGTGCTAGTCCCTGTTTCTTCAACTCTCTCTTCTTCATCTTCCTCTCTTTCCTCTTCGGTGCTAGATTTGTCATCTTGTTCTTCTTATGGGGGTTATTCAGTAAAATTTTCCCCTTCATCCTTTTCCTGGTGTGGTGCCTCTTCCTCCGCTTGTTTTTCTAAGGTACCAACATCACCTTCATGTTCTTCAAGCACCCCCTTAGAGTTGGGGTGTGCCTTTTGTGCGACTTATTTCATTGTTTGGATGCCAGCACTGAGTGCTACCTTGGCTTTTTCTTCCCTAGGCTCCGTGCTCATGAAACCTTTCTTTCTTTCCCATTCCTCTAACATGCATGCCCTTTCCTCTTGGGCTACTTTTGCTTCCCATTCCTTCTTCTAGGTGCATTATGCCTTTGCTTTCTTCATCCTTTCCTCTTTCTTGGCCTTTCCTTTTTTGGCCTTTCTTCACGCTACTTGTGTGGCACACTTTTCTTCTTTATTTTCAATTTCTTTAGCCTCGAGCCTATCAATATCAACCTGGGTTATGCCCGAGGCCCTCAACTCCTTATGCCTCCAGTGTAAGGTGAGTGCTACATTGATGAGGCCTTGGTCTAGGCTCATTCCTCTCTATTTCTTTAGTAGCTCTTCCTCTTCATTGCCTACACCACAGGGAGTTGCTTATGCAGGTGCTTCACCTACTTCACTCGTCTCTTCCTCCTATGCCCTACATGTTGCTTCCCTTTTCTGCTCCTCTGCCTCTAACATTTAGATGACCTCGGTAGACACCCCTACCTTGGCCATCTCCTCTTTCTGCTCCCTTAACTCCCATGCCTTTTGGGTCTCGGCCTCATAGGAGCCAAGTCTCGTCAACTTGTGCCTTGGTCTTTCTAGTTGTGCTTTTGGTGGAGGTGAAGGGGATTGTTCATTGGGGGATGATTCTACGTCCTCAGGCACAATGTAGGTGCCTCGTCCCCACTTTTACTCTTCTGACCCCTCTTCTGATGTGTCTTCTTTCAGTGTAGGGGAAGGGGCCTTTTCTTCCTTTTTCCCCTTTGGGCTTGCGGGGGCTCGAGAGACGAAGCACACACACTTATGGTATGATCCTGTCACTGAGGTTTCCCCTTTTGAAGCTATCTTTAGCTTCAACCTCTCCTTTATCTCCTTGAGTGTCTTCCCCCTGATCTTTTTGGGGAACTTCTTTTCCTGGGGTGTGGGGGTTGCTTCCTCCCCAACTTGGACTGGGAGGTCTCTTTATTTTTGGGTGTTAGACCCCGCACCGTCATCCTTTCTTCTAGGCTTCATCACATAGTATAGTCTATAGATGAACATAAGATCGATGTCTATCCAATCCAAGGCATCCTTTTTATCCTCTATCACACCTCCATCCGTGTGAGGGAATCTATGCCTCATTCGTTGGCTCTCTATGTCTAGCTCTTTGATTAGAATGTCAATGCTCTATGCATTGGGGATTTTGATGAGCACGTCTTGGAAGAACTTGGCTGAGAAGGTGAAGGGAAGCTTCAAACACCCTGACTTGTTCCTGCCCTTGAGTGTTAGGCAGACGATGCAATAGTGTTGCATGACGACGAAGGTTGTCATTCTAAACATGCTCACTAGGAGCCCTTGTGGGATGCGCCACTCTAACTTGAAGGCCTTTATGTATTTCTTGCACCACTTTAGTACATGAGTCCTATACTTGGCACTGAAGGACATGTGGCAGGTGAAGTCCTTGTATTTCTGTGCCAAGTTTTCATGGTGTTTTGAGAACACCCACAAGTTGTCTTCTCTACCATTAGGGATCTCAATCTCTTCCATAACTATCAAGATGAGGATGGAGCCCCATCTAAATGTCCCCTTTTCATTGTAGCACTCCAGTGCATTCTTGGTCATTTTTATGGTGATAAATTTCACTATGTTGAACTTTACCCTTGCACCATGTGATAGGCTAAGCAGACGTATGCCTTGGACACATCGATCCATCTTCCTCCTGGGCATAACTTTGAGCTAACAAGTCATGTCATCGCCCTTCTGCCCAGGTCCTCATACCTGAAGATGGGGAAAGTGTATCCCCCCTTGAAGTAATTAACGAGTTTTATGACACACTCCACCTCTTCATCATCACCCATCAGTTGATGGATGTCTCTTTCAGAGTCTGGCAATCTGATTATTCAGTTGATCAAGAATGTGGGTATCTTCATGCATCTCCCTGCAAAGTACATACGGTCTTCGTGCATGTGCAAGAGGAGGAACTAAACAAGTTCCTCTGACTTTCTAAAATAAGTCAACTCATAGAGTTAAGTTGCACCTGAAGCCTTTAATCTGTCTCTTATTGAGATGTCAAAGATTGCATCTCTCTCTAGGGTCTTGCACCCAGTGTCCACCATCTAGTCTTGTGTCAAGTATTGAAAGTGACTTGACATATGGTGGTTGTATTCTCATAACTGGCATACATGTATGACTGAGCACCAGGGTTCACCCACTGACACTTTACATGGGAACTACATGTCCTGGTAGGACATCTTGGTCAGCACCTTGGCTTCCACCATCACAACACTGACCGCTTCCACTACCTGTGCCCTTGTCTTAGTGGTAGCTGCTTCTTCTACTATTTGAACCTTCTTGGGTTCGAGTCATGCCTCTTCATATCTCGATGCCTTATGCTTCTTTGTCATTCTAAATCTACTGAAATTGAAGTATAGAAGGTGTGGCTTATCGAAACCCCTAATTTTGGTTTGATGTGAGTTGTCTATTTGAGTTTCTCTAGCCATTAATGGTGGCTTGGCTTTTGTTCTAGTTTGCCTTCTATGTTCCAGTTTTGTTGCACCACTTCACTCTTGATGCACTTTTTGTTCTAGTTTACTACACCAATTTCTCACTTGAATTTGCTCTCTTGGGGTTGTTTGGCTCTAGTTCTTAGTCAATTTTACATGAGTTTGTAACCCTATTCATTCGCCATTTGCCCTATTTATAGCTTGATATGTCAACCACCATTATTAATGCCGTTGTCTGGACTTGATTGATGGATTTTTTTAGAGGTCATGAGATCTTTAAAAAAATTATCTTGTTTGTATTAAATGTGTATCTTTGTTTTGTCATCACATTAAATACTTTTAATAGCTTTTAAGTGATGTGACATCCTTTTTCAAACAGTCACTTCCCGCTTTTCCTAGGTGGATGCTAGCTGTCCTCAATGATCTCTTTCTGCACGTCTCCTTGACGTGACCTTCACCTCTCCTATTGCAACCTAGGTGCAACTCCTCACATGCATGTAAGTCAACCTCCTCAATTCCACTTCTTCTAGATGTGCTCCTCTTTCAGTGTGATCCTTTGTCTTGGTGGATTTCTCACGTGTCATCTTGCTTTGGCCTATCCTACCCCATACAAATTCTTTGCACTATCCCTCTAGTGCTTGGTATCTTCATCTACTTTGTGCGCTTTATAGGAAGCGCATCTTCTTGCCTATCTTGCACTCAACTTATTTGAGCGTCTTCTCTTCTCATCTTACATCCAACCTAGTTGAATGCCTTCTAATCTGGTTTTACACCCAACCTAGTTGAGTGTCTTTTCTTGCACCGACCCTTCGACAGTTCATCATTTTCAAGGGATCTTCCTGCCATCTCACCATGCACCTCTTACGTAGATGTTTCTTTTTCTATTACTATTACTTGAATTGTAAGCTTCACGCACCCACAACTTAGGTGTCTGGCCTCGTGCGCTTGTGGCACAAGTGCTCAACTCACCCGATTGGATTTATGCATGGAGTGGTAAAACATAGGGATCTCTGTGGCCATCTCGCACTACCTATTGCCTAATTATACAAAAAGAACCAAACAAATTAAATAATCACATAATTTGACTTACGCCAAACCTTATTTTGGTTAGCTCAATTTAAACCAATTGTTGACCAAAGAGTCACGGTATCCTTGGCACGAGTGCCACCCTATTTTCAGTATGGCTTCAATCAGTTGCCATTGAAATGACCTTGAAGCATTTCATTGGACAACATGCATAGTTTGCATGTGCCAGTTTCTAAAATGTGATGGATGACATAGGGACCCATCTATCAAATTTATAGTTTATCTAGGTGCCAAAAGTATTTGGAGTCATATAACAAGACTAAGGCTCCTTCGATCACAACCTTGCACTTGATATGCTTGTCATTCCACCTCTTTTAACATGCCTTCTCAACTTGCTGACCCCACTTGGCCTAGGCGCGCATCTTGTCCAAGCATTCCAATTCTTCCAACCTTGCATTCAAAGATACCTGGTCATCAAGGTAGCCAATTCATGTGATGCAAAAGGAAGGTACTAAAAACTCTATGGGCAGAACCACTTCCATGCCAAACACTAGTTGAAATATCTTTGTGAGGCACATACTACAGAGACATGATCATCCTAATCTTTGTGACCTACGTTGCATATCTTTGTGAGGCACATTCTAAGGATCTTATTGAAGGCTTCAACTGTGCCGTTGGCCTTGGGATGATATGGGGTGGTCTTGTGGTGTGCCACCATGTATTCTATCGGAAGGATGCACACTGTCTCATTGATGAAATGAGTGCCCCTATCACTAGTCAGACTTAATAAGCACCTATATCAGTTGATGATGTTCTCCTAGATGAATCATGTGGCTAGTGTGGCTGTGTAGTTTTTGGTTGACACTACCTCAACCCACTTCATGAAATAGTCAGTTACCATGAGAATATATCTGGCTCCTGTGTATTATGTTTTAGGGGTGATTAGCCCTACAAAGTCAATGGCCCATTTATCTAATGGTGCCTAGGCCAAAATAAAGATGAGAGGCATCTCATCTTGATGGTTCAACTTTCCAATGTGCTGGTATACATCACATGCCTACACGTATTCCTTGGCATTGCTAAATAGGCTTGGCCACCATAACCTTGATTGTAGAATCTTGCATGGCATTACATCTTTGGTGTAATGTCCTCTGACTATCCCTTTATACGCCTCTTGAAGGATGGAGTCTCACTCGTGCTCCAAAACACACCAGTGTAAGACTTGATCCCTACTCATCTTGTATAGCTCCCCTTTAATGAGCTGGAAGGGGGAGGCATAGACAACAAGCTGCTTCTTCTCTTTGGAGGATAGTGTTCATGGGACTAGCCTTGAGGTTAAGAAAGCAGTAATCTCTACCACGTTTTTAGGAACATGATGAACCTGATAGAGCTGCATGTCTGGCATATCATCCTTAATTGACACCACTGCATTGCCAAAGTTGATGCAAGACAAGTGGTCTAGCCCAAAATTTTGCTTTCTAAGTTTAACCGTGATTGAAAATTGAAATTCCTAGAAGAGGAAAACTCATCTACAAATGCACCCATGTAAAATAGGTTTGTTCACAAGGTATTTTAACACCTCATGATTAGTGAAGAAAGTGAATGGTGTTGCTAGTAGATACTGCCTAAACTTCTATAGGGTGTAGACCATTGCCAGTGCTTTGTGCTCGGTGGTGGTATAGTTTTGCTCAGTGTGTGTTAGTAATCTACTTGCAAAAGAAATGTGGTGGTCCATTTTGCCTTCACCTAGTTGCACCAAAATATCATCAATGGCTGAGCTTGATGCTTCAATGTGGACATGAAAAAGAGTCATCTAGTTAGGAAACTAAAGTATTTGCATACTTGCCAACTTCAACTTTAAAGTGTCAAATGCCTCCTCTTGCACCTTGTCCTAGTAGAATGGGCCATCCTTGTGCAAGAGCTCCTCTAGAGGAGCAACAATTTTTGTGTAGCCCCTTATGAACTTCCTATAGTAGCCACAATGGCCTAGGAAGATGTGAACATCCTTCTGCGTGGAAGGGGTCTAGAGTTGGATGATTATTTCAATCGTCACTGGATCAATGAGTACTCTATCCTTGCAGATGATGTGTTTGAGTAGTGTGCCAAATGAGGTTGTGAATATGCACTTCTTCAAATTCAACAATATTTGGAGTTGTTTTCACCTTTCGAACATAAGGCATAGGTTGTCGTGGTGGTCCCTTACAAGACCATACATGGTCCAGTCATCCAAATATACTTGGAGGAACTTATGGATGAAGTCCTTGAAAGCGGTGATCACCACTCTAGAGAATATAACTGACATGTTCTTGAGCCCTAAGGGCATCACATTGTAAGTGAAACAATGCCATTCAATCATGAAGGTTATCCTCCTCTATTTGCACCTAATGGTAACTTGAAAACCCATTAGTGAAAGTGTGGATTTCATAACATGTGACCCCATCTAGAACTTTGTCAGTGAATGGTGTTGGAAAAGGGTCATTGATGCAAATAACATTCAACATCCTATAATTGATGCAGATTCATATGCACTCATCCTTCTTTATGCTGATGACCATCAAACTCACCCAATCTAATTCTTTCACTGGGTAGATGACACCAGTGACCAACATTCCATTGATCTCCACTTTCACCTTGGCATGGAGATTGGGGTTCATTCGATAAGGGTGCTTCTTGACTGGTCTTGTGCTATCCACTAGTTTTATGCTCATATTTTCTAATGACGGTTTGGTGCCCTTCATTTCCTTGTAGCTGCATGGGAAGAGATCTTGAAATTTCCTCAACAGGTCAATGATGCACGTAAGCTTTGTCTCATACCAATATGCACCCATAGTGGCCATCTTAGGCTCACTTTCTGTGTTGATATCTACTTGGGTGGTCTTGAGGGGTACATGATAAGGTTCATTTCTTTATTGGTGGGACTCTTTGACCTACCTCATTCCCTATGTCATCTCAACCCAAAGGTACATCAAGTCTCTATCATTTGAAGAGTTTTCATCAACGAAGCACATGAGCTTTTGCTTACCTACCAAGGCCCTCCAATTGCACTCCTTCCAGGTCTCATCATCTTGTTTACTGGAGTCACCGTGGAGTGTCATTTCTTCAAAAAAAGTTAGAAGCACCAGTCCTTTCTCTTCGAGCATCTCTTTTAAGTGCTCCTCTAAGATAGTTGTGTCTTCAAACATAGTTCGGTGGTTGACTTGTAGCGGATCTAGTAATTCAAGGTTCTATGAAGAGAAGGAGAAAGTGTGCACAAAATTCTCCTTCAACATGTCCCAATTTCCTATTTTTCGACATGTCTCATTCATGATGTACCATGCTCGTGCCCATGTCTTTAGAGTTCTATAGAAGGCATGCACCCACAGGCCTCAAGGCATGTTTTCTCCATAGATTTCCCAAGTCTCTTCACAAAGCCAGATGTGCGCAATTAGGTCAGAGTTGTCATCATAGGGGGGTATGTCCATATCCTTATTGCTCTTACCAAATCTGGTGCACATGTCTACCTTCACATCCTACCAAGTTAGCAACCCAGGTTTCTATGTGGCCCACTAGTGCACGATAGTACTTTTCAGTGTATACACCAATGCACCGAACCAATCAATTTCTTTTGGGATGCAAGCCTCAATATCCTATACATACCTCTTAATAGGCTAGCTTTCTTCATACTTAGGGAGTGTTGTGAACTTCCCCTTGCTAAGCCAGAGCACTCTATTTCTTATCTTCTTTGTGTGAGGAGTCAACTTCTTCTAGGGTCATGTAATTCTTATTAAGCTTGTGTCAAACAATCTAGATCCAACTTTACGCACTAGGTGGCATCTACACCCAGTGACCTCATAGGCTTCTTCGACCTAACATTCGTAAGCTACATCCATTGTATCTGAGGCTGATTGGCCATCTTCCTAAGTGAGTACCCCTTTTTCATTGGGATTGAGAGCCTCAACACCTTGCACCATGATGTTATAAATGTGGTTGACCTCATCCTCAAGGTTAAAACTTTCAATGTAAGGTGGCCCTTGGTTGCTTGCAAGAGGTACCACCACCCTCTACTTGTCATTTTCAAAGGTCATATAACACTTCTTGAAGCACATATCAATGTTTTTTGCGTAGCACCATGGCCTTCCTAAGAGTGCCAAGTAGTTGTCCTCCTTTGCTAGCTCTATGACCTTGAAGTTAGCTTGGAACTCGATGCCCATGATGTCTACTATGGCACCCTTTTGGATCCCTATGGGCTACACTCAAGTCTTATTCGACATGAACATGTGTGGTGACGGTCTCAAGGGTAGCTTCCCCATGTTCTCCCAAGTGTTCTTGGTCAGGATATTGATATATGCACCTATGTCGATTAGTACTTCATAAACCAACCACCCATTGATGGAGGCATCTATTAGCAATTCTTGATCATACTCAATATTCTGAGTATGCCTCACTTCTCACATCCACTCCATACGTGATGCTATAATCTCTATTGCTTGGGGGTTGGCTTCCCGCACTAGTGCTTTCTCTACATGCCTTAGAAGCAAGTCTTTTAGTAGGTGTAGTACCCCTCCATCTGTAGGAGGTGTAGGATCTCGATCAACTCTTAGACTTCAACCTCCTACTAGTCTTGCTTTCTACACGTGGTGATGGCCTGTGCATCTAAGTCTTTGGCCAATTGGAGTTCACCTTGCAAGTCTTGTATCATGATCATCGCTTATTATAGGACATCCTTTTGATGTGCAGGATTAGGATATGGCACTACTTTTAGATCTAGCTACATCTTACACTCGATACAGTTTGACTTGCCATTTTCTAGGTGCCTGGTTTGGCATGGTGGGTGGTTGAGTGGTGAGCCCACTCCGCATCATGGCTTACACTTTTGGAGGTCCCTTGGGAGTCTGTTGTGGCTTGGGGGCCCATCTCCCTTCTTTGGCATCACGTTTCACCATAGCGGCTCCTCTATCTGTGCGAGGTTGACCTTGTGTTAGCTTCTTGTAGAGATCTGGGTAGTCTTCGACTATGTGTGGGCCTTGACAATACCCACATATTGGGTGTGTAGGGTAGTCATGCTGATAATACTTAGTTGACTAAAACTTATAACAAGATCATGGTGGGAATCTCCTTCCACCACATCCACCTCCTCGACCATGTGCTCCTCTTTGGTTACCATAACCCATGTTATTCTGACCATAACCCTCATTCCCTTGGCCTTCCTGGCCACCACCTGAAGTCATGGATTGCCTTGCACCTCTCTCCATGTTTTGGCACATCTCATCGATGAATCTATAGTCTTCCATCACGTGTGTGTAGGTATCACACATCTTGTAGTAAATTGGAGTATTTACTTGACTAATGCACTACAATAGGGGACAATTTCAAGAGTTATGCACTCTATGGTAAACCTCATAGTTGGGGAGTATTCCATAGACATTCTTACACAAGAAGTTATTCTTATTATGCCCCTCTATCTCATAGTAAGTACACCATAGCCCACTACAAGAGTCATGTGCATGTTCAACAATAAGCTTCTGTAGCTGAGAAGCCATCGACACAATCTACACCTCCATGAAAGGACTAATCCCAGTGTCAGCACTGCCTACCACCTTAGCCTAGAGTGTGATTTCAAGCATTTCTTGTGGTTCTATGAAGGTCTTTATAGATAAAACCCTTTTGAATGGCACTAATAGGCCTTCGAGAAACCATTATGCATGCTGGGAGGGGTGGATTTCATAAGAAGCTTGGAGAGGTGAATTTTGAACCATGCATCGTACAAGTGCACGCTCTCAGATAACCCTTGATTGATTTCCTTGAGCACCATAATTCTCTGTTGTTCAAACTTAGGAATGTCAAACTCCTTCAAGAATGTTCTCTTCAACACATCATAGTCAACCATAGCCTAGTTCAAATCAAACTTCTGATACTAGATATGGGCATGATCTAGCAGGGTTGTCATGAACTATATTGCCTTGCACTTGGGTTGAATAATGCCTTGAGCATGCCACTGCAACTCACATTTCAGCACATGCTCTGTGGCATTTTCAACTCCACAATACTCAGGTAGATGCATGGCATCTCATAGTATATCTACTGAGGTAGTGGCATAAGATTTATCAGTGCTTGACCTCTTTGTGTCTATGTAGGGGGTGATCTTCCAATGCCCCCATTGGTAGGGTGAAGCATTAATCCTAATAGAGTAGGGTGCACCGTAGACCTTAACGGCATGGCTCCACTCATTGGTGGTGTTGTACCACTTCCTATAGGATGTTGCTCGATTGGCATGGCTAACATTCCTTGTACATGAATATTTGCACTTGTGTTCATGACACTTAGACTAGTGCCTGCTCGGTCTGCCATACCATTACTCAGCTCCTTATATGAGATCACTTGTTCAATCACAAACCCTTGACCCAAAATCTTGGTCTAATCATAGTCTTTTAGGGTTAACAGGTTCAGTTACCTTTCTTCTATTCTCAAAAGGGGAATCCAACACATGGGCTTGTGCTTTAAGTTCAAAGGAGGTAGGTGCCTTTAGCGCATCTTAAAGCACCTCATCTTATAGGAACTCATTTCATCCCACACCCATATATAGAGTCTAGCCACTTGTTTCTTCCTCTATCTCAACACATTGTGGTGTTTCAAAATATCCTTACCCATGCCCTTCTTGCTTGCTATAGGTCCTCTCAACATTTCTAGGTTCTAGGTCTTTGATCAACCTTTGTCTTTGCTTATTGTAGTTCAACCTTTGAAGATCTTGCATGTCAATTTGTTCCTCTTCCATGGCAGCTTTCCTACACTTTCCCCTTCTTCCCCTCGTGCTTGCCCATATGCACAAGGACTTTTATCCTTCCATCCTCATGGTCTCTATCCCATAATTGACCATGAGCTTCTTTAGCTTAGTGTGGAGTTCTCTGATGATTGTGGCCCTTGGTTCTCAAATAAACTCATGCTCTGCTTCTTCTAGGCATAAAAAAGTCAACACTACAAACTCTAACATGTAGCTATTCAAAGCATCATCCCACCACTTGTCTACGACACACCTCCACACTTCATCCAGGCTTTCCAGCCTCTTTATGTGCTTTACAATCCACTCAAAGCACTGTCCATAACTTATTCATCTAGTATCAACATATGCAGCCAACTATTTATATACGTGCTCAGGTAGCTCACAAAAGAACACTTTGTATAATGGGTTGTACAGATAAGTCTACACCCATTTTCATGGCTTCTCTCCTTCATATGTGGGATGCTTCTACACGAAGCAATCTTCAACTTGCTCTAGCTAGTGCTCAACATTCTCGAGTGATAGTCAAAGCATCGCTCTTCTACAACATCTTAGCAATGAAATTCAGCACATCTCAACAATGGAACTAAAATGTTGTAGTGAAGTGTGTCATTTAAGTAGGTGTAGTGCTCGGTCATGCATGCAACTCTAGTTATCAGGCATTTCTAGGGTTAAAGGAGTTAGGTACAAGGGGAACAAGGTCTAGTGTACAACATTTAAACACACTGGCATGCTGGCATCAATTTTACATAAGGCACAAACCTTATGCACTCACCTAAAGTGCGATAGTGAAGGGATCAAGTCCATGTTGGGCTAGTTGCATCATGGCACAGTTGAGGGCTATGTAGGGTGTAGTGGTTCAAGAGATTCATTAGGTGTCTAACATAGAGGCTCAAAGGGATAGGTCCATTGATGCATGCTCAAATAGAGGGGGTCGATACCTTATTGGTGCATGTAGGTGAGGGAGTCCACATGGGGATGTTTATTCATCCTAAGGTTGTCATTTAGTGTTGGGTCTAGTGCGAGGGCCTTTTGTGGTGTGTAAGAGGGCTAAGTGGCATGAGGGCACCACTTACTACCATAGTTGAGTCCCAATTCATCAAAATTCTTCATGGGGAGAGAACTTCACAACTCAACAGTCTATAATGCAATAACATATAACACTAACAATCAATATTCATCCATTAGTATCTTGTATACATTACAATAACCGGTAGCAGCCTTCACTGCTTAATCCTATTTTTACTAATACCAGAGGCTCATAGATGAGCATGGCTTACATTCACTACTAAGCACTCAAGACTTAATCCCTTTATCACTCTTGAATTTAGCAGAGCTTCATTGTTAATGGTCTCCTCTCTCTCCTCTTAGAGGTTGCCTCTTTTATATAGACATTGGCCACTCTTCTTGTTGACTGGATAGGCATGTTCCAAAGGATGGGTAGTTGCAAGCTTGTCAGCTCTACTACACCATATAGGACAACCAGGGCATGTGACAGGGGCTAGGCTATTGATCAAGGCTGCATGCCTACCTACTCCACTACTCAGATCTCTGTGCTCCTTGAGCCTTGAACCACTGTGTGCAAGATTGGGCAGGTATGCCTCGAGACTCATGATGCTAGCAACCATCAACCAACTGGCATGGGGACTTTGAAAGTCTATCTAGTCAGTGCCAAGGTGTGCAAAAAGGGTCCTTCACTTCCTTCATGGGTCTCTACACATCAGGGTTGGTCTAGCTAGTGCGAGATCAAGTCTTCTTGAAAAGGGATCGTAACACTTGGTGAAATAGTCAGTGGCTGCTAGAATGTACCTCACACATGTGCATCATGTTGTAAGAGTAATTGGCCCAACAAAGTCAATATCTCATTTATCAAATGATGCTTAGGCAAGAATGGAGATGAGGGGAATCTCATCCTAGTGGTTAGGTTTCCCTATGCACTGGCATATATCACATGCCAATCCTTCACATCTTGAAATAGACTTAGCCACCATAAGCTTGATTGTAACACCTTGTGCATCATTGCATCTCTTGTGCAATGGCCTCCTATTATCCCCTCAAGCACATCATGTAGGATGGAGTCCCTTTCATGCTTTAAGACACATTGATGCAGAACTTTATCTCAACCCAGTTTGTACAGTTGTCTGTAGATGAGTTGAAAAGGGGCGGCATGAATTATGAGATATTTCTTTTATTTTATTGTCATTGTTAGAAAGGTTGCTATCTCCACCAAGTATTTAGCAGTGCACTAGATTCTATACAGTTGCACATCTGATATATCACCCTCAATTGGTGCTACTATATCACCTAAGTCTACATGGGATAAATGGTCTGGCCCCAAGTTCTATTTTCCAAGTTTGATGACAACAGAGAACTAGAATTCTTGAAATAGAATGATCCATCTACAAATGTACCCATGGAGAATGGGCTTGTTCATGAAGTACTTAAGTGCCTCATGATCTATGAAAAATATGAATTGGGTCATCAATAAATATTGTCTAAATTTTTGCAGGGCATAGACCATGGTGAGTGCCTCACACTTGGTTGTAGTATAGTTCTACTCTGCCTTTGTTAATTTTTTGCTAGCAAAGGACATGGGATGATCCATTTTGCCTTCACCGTGTTGCACCAAGATTGCACCAATTACAGAGCTAGATGCACTAACATAGATGTGGAATGGGATCACCTAGTTGGGAAATTGCAAGATATACACGCTAACCAATCTGAGCTTCAAAGTTTCAAAGGCATCCTCTTGCACTTCACCCTAGTAGAATGGGCCATGCTTATGCAGGAGATCTTCTAATGGTTCCGTAATATTCACATAGGTCCTTATAAATTTTATATAATATTCACAGTGGCCAAGAAAGGTGTGAACATCTTTTTATGTGGAAGGAGTTTGGAGCTAAATGATGATGGCAATCTTTGCTAGATTGATGAGCAAACCATCCTTACAAATGATGTGGCCAAGCATGGTTCCAAACGGTGTTATGAAAATGCAATTTTTTAAGTTTAAGGATATCTAAAACTGTAATCACCTTTCAAACATTAGGCACAGGTTGTCATAATGGTCCTTGATGAGGCCATACACCATCTAGTCATCTAGGTAAACTTGGATGAACTTGTGGATGAAGTCTTTGAATGCGGTGATCACCACTCTAGAGAACATGACTGGCACATTATTAAGTCTAAAGGGCATCATGTTATAAGTAAAATAACCCCATTAAATTGTAAAATTTGTTTTGGGCTTGTCCTCCTCCTCAATCTAGACTTGGTGGTATCTAGAGAACCCATCAGTAAAGGTGTAGATCTTGCAGCCTACGATGCCTTCCAAGACTTCATCGATAAATAGAGTCGAGAAGGGGTCATTAATGCAAGTGGCATTCAACATTCTATAATTGACGAAAATGTAAATGTGTCCATCCTTCTTGATGCTTATTACCATCGGGCTCACCCACTCATACTCTTGGATAATATAAATGACCCCTGTGCCAGCATTACATCAATATTTATTTTGACCTTGACACAGAGGTTGGGATTCATCTTGTAGGGGTTCTTTTTGATTAGTCTTACACCATCAATTAGCTTTATGCTCATCTTCCCAAGGCATGGGTGGGTGCCCTTCATATCATAATAAGTCTTAGGGAACAAGTGTTATAACTCCTTTAGGAGGTCTATGATGCACACTAGCTCTATGTCATACCAATATGCACTTAGAGTAGCCATATTTGGCTCTCCTTCAGTACTAATGTCCACTTTGATGCTATTTAACAATGTGCGGTATGGTTAGTACTTCTCCTAAATGAGTCTTCAACTTGTCGAGTCCCCTTAGTTATCTCTATGCAAAGATGAGTGGGACCTTCTTCACTGGGGGCACTATCATCTACTTAGCATACGAGCTTTCTTTTGGTGGTCAGCACTTTCCAGTATGCTCTTTCTAAGTCTTATCATCTTCTTCACTCAAGTCATTATTGAGCATTTGTTCCTGAAATATAGTTGGGAGTGTAACCCCTTTTCCTTAAACATGTCTTTCAGGCACTCCTCAAGGATGGTGATGTCTTCGAATGATGCCCTCTGAATTACTTGTAGTGGTTCAACCAACTCTAAGTTTTATGAGTAAAAGGAGAAGGTGTGCACAAAATTCTCCTTAAGTGCCTCCCAATTGGTTATATCTTACTGCATCTTGTTGACTAGATACCATACTCGTGCCCATGTCTTCAGAGTCCTATAAAAGGCATGGACCCATAAGTTCTTTAGGGTAGCTGGACCGCAATCAGTCCATGTCTCTTCACATAGATGCATATGCACCATGAGATCAAAGTCACCAGAGTATGCTGATATATCCAAGTTCTCATTACTCCTACTGAATCTAGTGCATGTGGCTACTTTTACCTCTAGCCAGGTTGACAAGTTAGACCTTTGCACTACCCACCAATGTGTGATAGTGCTTCTCAAGGTATACACTATTGTGACCATTCTGTCTATCTCTTTGGGGATGCATGATTCAAGTTCGTGGACATATCTTTCCACTGGGTTGCTCCTTTCAAATTTTGGGAGCGCTACAAGCTTTTCCTTGCTTAGGCAAAGTAACTTCTTTCCTTTATCCTTATGGTGTGGGACCCATTATTTCAGAGCATGATCAATCTAGAGCCAACCAGTCTTCATAAGCTTCGACACCTTTGCATGCACCAAGTGACATCTATGACTAGTGGCCTCATAAGCCTCTTTAACCCATCGATCTCAAGTGACATTGGTGGTGTCTAAGGTTGACTGCCCATCCTCCCAAGAGAGCAATCCTTGATCAGAAGGGTTGAGATTCTCAGTGCCTTGCACCATGATGTTATATATATGGTTGATCTCATCTTCCAGATCAATGCTCTCCACATATGGGGGTCCTTGGTCACTTGAAAGGGGATTTAATACCCTTTCTTTGCCATTTTCAAAGGTCATATCATTTTTTGAAGCGCACACCATGGCCTTTCTAGAAGCGCTATATATCTATCCTATTCAGTGAACTCGATTACCTAAAAGTCAGCATATAATTCAGTGCCCATAATATCTACAATGGCACCCTTCAAAATTTTGATTGGTTATGCTCGAGTCTTGTTGGCCATGAAGAGTACATGGGGAGAAGGCCTCAAGGCTGGCCTACCCATCTTTTGCCATGCATTCTTGGTCAACATATTAACCTTAGTGCTTATGTCGATAAGGACCTCATAGATGGACCATCCATTGATGGTGGTGTTCACCAAGAGTTCTTGATCATAATTCATGTTTTGTGTATGTTTGACCTCTCGTGCCCTTTCCATGCATGGCGTAATGACTTCTATTGACTGCTTTCTTGCATATTCTAGAAGCAAGTTTTTTAAGAGGGGCAACATCCCTTCTATTTTTAAGAGGTGCAATATCTTCATTAGTTCTTGCACTTTAGTCTCCTATCCATCCTACTTTTTGTAAGAGGTAATAGCCTGCACCTCTAGGTTGTGCATCAATTAGATCTCTCCTTGTAGGTTGTGTATCACACTCATAGCTTGCTATAATACATCCTTTTAGCATTCAAGGTTTAGATAAGGTATAGATTTGGGTTCTGGTTATGTAATGTGCTCAGTACGACTCAACATCCCATATTTTAGGCACAACTCTGATATTGGCACAACTGTCAGTTAAGTGATGAATCCACTTTGAGTAGTTTTCTATACTTTGATTGACTTTATATATGCTGACTGTGCTTTTAGTGCCTATTTCACCTCTTTAGGCTCATGCCTGATCATCCCTATGCCCTTTTCAGTGCTCGACCTACCTTGGGTTAGCTTTTTGTATAGGTTAGGGCATTCCTTGACCTTGTGTGTTCTTCAACAATACCCACACATTGGATGTGTAAGGACGTCACAATAATAGTGCTCGATCAAACCTCACTTGTAAAATGATCATGGTGGGAACCTTCCTCCACCATGTCCACCACCTTACCCTCTAGCACCTCTCTGCATCCTATAGCCTGTATTATAATGAACGTAACCCTCATTACCTTGGTTTTATTGCCCTCTTGATACTATCATTACTTGCCATGTGCCTCTCCCTATGTTCTCATGCATCTCATCAATTACACGATAATCAACCATGTTATGGGTATAGGCATCACATAACTAGCAATAGATTATTGTGCTGACCTAACTCTCATGTTGTAACAAGGGGAAATTATAGACATCATGTACCTCGTGATAAACTTCACAGCTGAGGAGAAGTGTGTGCACATTCCTTCGAGGTCAGTTATTTCTATTATGGCCTTCTATCTTACAATCTGTACACCACAACTCACCTCAAGCATCTTGCGATGAACTAGTGGTGAAATTTTACAGTTGGGAGGGCATAAACATGATTTGTGCTTCCATAAATGGGCTAATTCCTGTATCAGTACTCCTAACCACCTTGGCCCTGAGTCCAACTTTAAGTGCTTCCTGAGGGTTTGTGAATTTTTTCATGGATAGTGCCCTTTTGAAAGGTACTATCAATCCTATAATGAACCATTGCACATGCTGGGAGGGGTGAATATCGTATGGGAACTTAGAAAGGAGAGTCTTGAATCTAGCATCATACAAGCACACACTCTCTGATAATCCTTGGTTTATCTCTTTAAGCACAATGATGTTCTACTGCTCAAACTCAGGTGTATCAAATTATATCAAGAAGGATTCCTTTAGGGTGTCATAATCAACCATAACCTAGTTAGGATCAAACTTCCTATACCAAGTATGGGTGTGATCAAGCAAGGTTGTTGCAAACTAGGTTGCCTTGCGCTCAAATTGGGTTATTCCCTAAGTATGCCATTGTAATTCACATTTGAGCACATGCTCTGGGGTATTCTCCATGCCTCGATACTCAAGCAAGCACATGGCCATCTCATAATAAATCTAAGGTGAGGGAGTAGTTAGTGTTTGAGGCACTTGTCTCCCTAGTACTTATCCTGGTGTTAGTCTTCTAAGGCCTCTAACCACTAGGTTAGGTGCTGGTCTCATGGTTACTACTAGCATCATAGAAGATTATGGCACTATACTACTAACTAGTGGTGTAGGGACACTTCTTATGGGTTGTTTCCCAGGATATTCAATCGATATTGGATGGATTGGGGTGCTTGTGCTCATGTTCTATCAATTCAAGTTATCACCTTAAGGTCTAGAGGTATCCTCACTTACCTCCTCATAAGGAATAACTTGTTCAATCACAAAATTTTGGTCTAGATTTACAAAATGATCAAAGTATAAGTTGATAATGGGGTCAATTATGAATTTTATATTTTCCTATGGGAGATCCAATGCATAAACTTACACTACAGGTTCAAAGGGGGTAGGTGCATCTGACACATCTCCAATGGTCAATTTTTTAAGGGACCCAAAGTATTCACCGATCAACTATGGAGCTTGTTCCATGACTTCAAGGGTTCCTTTCTTTAGGCATTATTGCCATTCAAGACATCCTCCCCCATGCCTTTCTCACTTGCTATAAGTCCTCTCAACACTTTTAGGTTCTAAATCTTCCATCAGCCTATGCCTCCTCTTGTTATAAGCTAGTCTCCTTAGCTCTTAGGTGTCAATCTACTCATCCCCTTCCATTATTCCTCACCTACACGTCCCCTTCTTCCCCATTATGCTGCTCATACATGAGAGGACTTTAACCTTCCATCATCATGGTTTTAAATCCATAATCCACCATTAGCTTCTTGAGTTTGGTGCTAAGTTCTTTCACAAACACACAACTGCTATTCTGCTTCTTCAGGGTAGGATTACGTTGATAGTGCGAACTCAAACATGTAGTTGTTTAGCTCCCCATGCCACCATTTATCTACGGCTCTAGTACAAGTGGTGTTTAAGCTCTCAACCCTTTCTAGGCACTCCATCCACCAAGGTGATGTCCATAAATTTGACTTCTATGTGTCGCACATGTAGCCAACCATCGATACACTTGCTCTGGTAGTTCTTAACATAAAATATCATATGGGGCATCATATAAGTGGTTCTAGACCCACTTCCTTGGGTTCTATCTTCTAAAAGTTGGATGCCTCAGTGAAAAGCTATCTTCCACTTGTTCTAACCAATGCTTGATATTCTCAAGGGAGAGTTGGAGCATTATCTTGGTGCACCATTACAACAACAAAATTCAATAAGGTCTTGACAATAGAGCCAAAATGTTGTAAAAAAGTAGGTGTTTCGGTCATAGGCCTAATCAGGCACTTAACTATTTATCTAGGTCAAATTAGACTTGTTCTAATGGGGTGCAGGCCTTGACTAATCCTATAGTGCTCAACATTTGACACTCAACTGCACTGACATCACTTCACATAAGGCATGAGCCTTAGGTTTTCACCTGAAGTGCAACAGAGAAGGGATCGAGCTCTGTGTTGGGCTAGTTGTGCCATGGCACAACTCTATCTTTCAGGGATTTTGGTTAGTATAGTGATGGTGGTGCATTCAAGGGCATAAGCCTTTGGTAACCTTGTCTTAACAACATTCAGGTGCTTGAGGGGCAACTGGGTATCTAGTTGAGGGACTTAGGCATAGGTTTGTACTTAGGCACGGGTATTATTATAAGGCATAGGGTCTTACCCATACTTAGATCATTTCCTATATTAGGTGCATGAGTCCTCATGAGCTACATGGATGCCATAAACAAGATAGATTAGAAGCTCACAAGAGCTTAACACACATACTATAGACTTAAACATTCAATCCATTAACATTGTACACAACTTTCATCATTAACAAAGTGTAACAACAATACATCCATATTACCCAGAATTGAGCAAATGCTCATCTTGAGTTATTAAAGGTTCAGAGGCTCACAAGCAAGTTTGGGCATTGCAATGGGGAGCAATAAAGGCATATTGAACTAACTCTAGGTATAAATACAAACATATTATCTAGAACCAATCTACTAGGGCTTCACTACTCTAAGGTTCTCCTTGCTAACTGAACTCTACTTCCTTTTATAGTGCTTCGAGTTGTCTTAGTACCAAGGGGAATGAAGCACACTGATTGCTGAGATGGTGCTAGAGGTACTCATTCCACCAAAACCACTATGCTATCTTTAATGAGCAGTCATTGTCCCATGCACCCACTTCCCAATGAAGATTGAGCCAAAAAGGATTTAGTTAGCTGCTTGCCAGCTAGCATCACTAGATGATAAAACAACAATCATGACAAGTGATTACCTCATGCCGAAGTATCTATTGTGTTGATGTGGATCCTATACTTAGACAGATTTGGGGCCCAACACTTAATTAGAAGTATTTCACTTTTGTTACTACATTCTAGCAAATACAAATTTTATTATATCTCATAGGGTTTAACCTTTGATGAATCTTTTTTACTTATGCATTATATGATTTTATCTTTTGGCAAATCCATTTTGTGCATGTTCATATGTCTATTTGTGTGGTGTGTATGCTTGAGGGTTTATTACAAAACTTGAGATTTATCATTTCAAACTCTAGACTTTGTTCATTGTATTTTAATTCTATCTATCATGTATATGTGCTTGTATTATTGAAAGTTTTCCTTTGCAATAGATAGGAAAAACTCCTTGGATAATAGATATTTAAGTTCTACTCACAATGACAAAGTTTCATTGTCTCAATTCCAAAATTGTATAGTGTAAAACCCTAACATCTTATTGGAAACAATTGTCAATCATCCACATATGTTAGAGGCCATCTTCAAATATATCCAATGCACTATGCCTCCAATAGAAAAGAACCTGAATTACATTCCAAAATTATAGAGTTTTCATGTATTCATTGCCAAAGGGCATCATATGTTTGCAATTTAAACATAAACCCATGATTTTGTATAATTCAAGTGAGTGTAGGAGAAATAACAATACAAAGTATCCTAGGAAAAAGACTAGTCCTACATAAAAAATGACACATGCATGATGATGCATCATGAAGAGATTCATAGAATGTAAATGAAATTAACCAAACTATTCCTTCGAGTGTTCCTTTAAACCATCCTCAAGCCCCTAAAATAAAAACACATGGAAAATATTATGATATTATAGAAGAAATTTAAAATAGATATCCTTGAGTCACTTAAAATATCATGTAACATGCCCTAAAAATACATAATGTTTTTTGAAAAGTTCATTGAAACTATTATAGAGCCATTAAGAGCATTATAACTGAACATAGTTTCTCATAAAATAAGTAAGTTTGTGAAGTTAAGTTTATAACACACTTTTATCCTTATAAAAAACTAGACATCAATAACATAAGTTATCTAAATTAGCTTAGAAGAACAAGGTTTACTTTAAAATTACTTTAAGTCATTTTAATGTCTCATGATGTTAATAAATACAAGGATTACATATCCATTCAATGGTTTATTCCTTGATATGATTAAATCAACGTAATTCACCTTATCTTATATCTATAATCCCTTATTGAATTACAATTTACTAAGTCCTCATAGACTTTTCTTTGAAAAAGATAATGACTAAGTGCCTTTACCATTTTGAATATCCAAGTTTCTTCTCAACAACCCATAATATTTATTCTTATTTCTCTTGAGTAAATCCACTTGACATTGTTTAAAGGATTGTTGTACTTTTATGTATTATCCATAAATTGGTATAGAGTTATATACTTTATACTCTTTCCCCAATTATAATGTTCATAACCAAGTAAAACAAAACATTACTTCATAAAGTAATGCAATACATTACAATCATGCAATTCTCCTTCAGACACTCATTTAAACATAAATTAAGTTCAATAATTATCCTTTTTCCAAGTCAAGTGCACATGATATACAAATCTATAACAATTATTTGTAAATTTAAACAATTGTCTTTTTCCCAATTCAACTACACGAGATATATATAAACCATTCTTTTCAAATCCTCGAGAACAATTCAGTCAAAATTTTACATGTTTCACAAGCAGGTGATTAGACCAATTGCCTTTGTTCACTTGATTTTTTACATAAAAAATACCTCAATATAACTTAACTTATATATACAAAAAGTTTCAAATATTTGATTAAAATGTTTAGTTGTAAATAAAAGATACAACTACAAATAAGAGTCAACACTCCTCTTCTTAATACAAAAAAATTAAACACATTTGCCACATTCACTCACAAGTTACCAAAGAGGAAATCCTACCTATCGTAGACCATGGTGAGGAATGGGTAAGATGATCCCATCCATTGGTGAACCCATTCTACCCCATCCTTGACTCTATACTCCATGAGATCATCACACAATCTAGGTAATATCACATAATGGATTCTTTATACAAAAATTCCATACATATTTCCCAACATATAATAAGTATCTCAAAAATGCAATCAATGCACAAGAAATAATATTTTCACACTCAGGCATATGTCATAAGATGAAATCAAAGACATTTCATGATAATTCTTTGTTAATACACAAAAATGATAGCATACAAGTTACTCATACAAAAATTACACATACTTGTATATTTAATTATTAATTGCTCGTATTTGTTAGTAAACATGAGTGAATCATGTTTGGTTTGATGTAACTTGATAAGTATGATGAGTTAGCATAGGTATGTGAATCCTTCATAATTTACATCATGAGTTGCAATGTAAAAAATTCATAAAATACTTGAGTCACTCAAGAAATGATAGTAGAAAGCACATCATATAATGTCAAATCTCAAACCAATTATTACAATTTGCATAATAGATCTTGACAAGAATCAAATCATATGATCAATATAATATATAGAATGGTTCCAAACTAGAATCAAATCAAACTTTTAAAATAGATATATTTATGCAGAATTCAACAAATTCACACAAGAAGATCCATCACACCCTACTGTGGATGATTCAACTTATCTTAGCCTTGTTATGCTATAATATAACCTAGTAAGAACATGCCTATATAATTCTTACCATGACAAGAAGTAATTAAGCCAAACTTCAATATTTAAGATAAGAAGATAACATTATTTTCAATATTTTCTCTCCATAATTCATTTCCAAGCACAAAGCACTAGTATATATATTATTTCAACTATTTCCTTCTAGTCACATGACCATACAATATTTCATTCTCCTAAGTCTAACATCAATATAAACATGAATGTATGTGATGCAATTATGGTTAGGGGTATAATGGACTACCTTTGACCGTGCAACCTATAAAATCAACACATGACAATGGACACACACATAGTCCATACACAATGGAAAAGAAAAAACTCATCTTTATGTATCTTAATGAGAGGTTACAATGAACTCACACACAACTAAAACCACCTATAACATTATTAGGCTACAAACAAATTTGGTGTTATAATACCTAGTTTAGTGACTAATGTGATTCAATCCTATAGTTCTCTCCCTTTAAATTTGTGTACTCTAGGAGATATTTACTGATAGATAGTTAATGGCTATAACTATGAATTATTTATCTCATCTAGGTCGATTCCCTCCTCAAGATGCATCATTTCCCTTAAAAAAATATGCTCCAAGAAACTATTACAAAAGATTAACCATTTTAATCTTTTCACATGTGACATTTTATCTTTCTTTAGCAACTTCTCAAGATCCAAGTATTACATTCTATGATAATTGGTGGATGTTTATTTGAATTAACACTCATGTTCAAGGTTTGGGTGCCCTATGAGATGGTGTGTAGTTGTGAAAACTTGTGTAAGTGTAATTACATCCTATGCATAATAGTATTGCACGTAAACTTGGTAACATCATGCAAAAATTATTCCTAAGTCATGTTTACTTTTTGAGTGAAGATTCACATCCAAGCCAATGTTTTCTCTATTTTCACAAGAGTGCAAATTGAGATACTTGCAATATGATTCAAAAAGATTATTATTATTATTAGCTAATAAACATGCTTACATAGAGATAAGGATGTGTAAAGTTGTGCATGATAAATTGGGTGCATGGGAACCTAAGAACTCATAATAATCTATGACTCTTTACAAGAGTTTTCAAACTTAAGGAGTTGCACATGACTGCATGTAACATGATTTCATAAAATTTGGCATACATTATAAGGACTTGCACATAATTGTAATGAAAAAAGTAACAGTTTCATAGGACCTTGAAATCACTCTCTAAAATGGATTTTTGTGTGAATGTACACATGAGACTAGGGAACTTGAACACCACTTTTTCAGTCGATGCAAGATTAATTTTAGATCCAAATCTCTTGCATAATATAATTTGGGTAATAATTTATGTGAGCACAGGGATCACATACTTGGGATAGGTGGTAAAACTACCCTTTCTTACCTATTGGGAAAGGCCTTGGCATGCTCTTGTGCCATGCAAGGTACTCCCTTATCTTCTAGTTTCACGCTAGGTCACAAATTATCCTCCTTAGCCAAATGTTATCCACACCAAAATTGATTCAAATCTAACCATCCTTAAGTTGAACATATCTATCTGTGTTGGGCATACCACTCTTAGTATTAATTATGACACTACCCATTAAGGTCACACTATGATACTTCTAGTCTGCCTTCTTATTTCCTTTCCTTTGTGTAGAGTTCTCCCTCACCATTGTACACATTACTTATTCTACCATCAAGATTTGCTTAACTATGCACATTCCTAGATGTATCCTACAAGAAATATCATCCTCCTATTCTTTTATGGGAACTAAAGAAAATATTTATCCAAATTTATTCACATGCATAGTATTTTCTCTCCATCATACAACATCTCAAGATCAAACTGACATATCCTCCCCCAAAAAAAAAATGGAACACATCGATAGGAAAAACATTTGATAAAACCTTGTCCATTTATCTATCAGTATGCATGTCCACCTCACATTACTCCTTTATGATGTTACCCTAGTTTTCTAGTAACCAAGACACCATAAGGGTTTGGGTGCAATGTCCACACTAGGTTTAGATTCATCACCATCTCTATTGATACCAAGTTATCCATGCTTCTAATATCCACCACCACACTACAATAATTACCTCTAGTCTTATGTTTGGTCCATAAAAGGTGTCATCTATGACTCGTCTCCTCTTTCTTATGAATTTCAAAACTCTCCTCATTATAAGTAAATTGTCTCCTTGCTTAGGCTCCTCCGCATGCTCAAGCAATCCCATGGATTTTGTGTCTGCTCATAAGACTTGTGTACTACTATAATTTTGGTTTCCTCTCACCATCACAATGTGAATGAGGACATTCATATGCATAATGACCAATCTTTGTACACCTAAAGCACGTCTAGTCAAATTCCCTGACTCTTCCCCTTCCATAGCTACATATCCTATTTTAATAAGTAGATCCACCTCTCATTTATTATGCTTACATTTTACTTGCACATTCTTCATTACCCTATGGTTATTCTTGCATGGTTTCTGATATTTACCACCATTAAACCTCCCTTTACGTTTTGATATATATTTTTGTTTGTAGGATAAATTTTCATTTGAACTTAAAGCATATTGGTATGCTTCATCCACTATGTGAAATCTCACCATGTTGATCTCATCCTACATGTTCCATCACAATCCATTTATGCACCACACCACCTTCTCTCAGTGCATATAGCTATGACACACTCAAATGGTGATCTTATAAAACTCTTATTTGTAATCCTTAAGACTCAACTATTTTTAACTCGGGGTTTTCAAGTTATTCAACTTATCCAACTGATAATCCTAAACAAGATTTTATACCTTTATTTTCATAACCAACATCTCCCTCCTAGCGATCTTATCCTTACACTTTATATTCCTCTCAAGTTATATGCATTTCCACCATAGGGTTGAAAGTAAATTGACCTTCATATACTGTAGCTTCACCCTTCGCAAACATTCCACTTCATCAAATTCAAAATATTCCTCATTTTCAATGAGCCAATCTATCATCTCTTTTAGATTCAACATCCTAAAGAAATTTGGGACTTCTACTTTGGCCCCTCATCCAATCTTGGAGATAACTTTACTAAAAATCCTATCTTCTATTTTATCTAATTGCTCTTGTGGTTGACCTATTTCTTCCACTCCTAACTCTTCCTCCTCTATCTCACTTACATCATCCCTTGGGATGAATCCCATTCTTCTATCCTTTTAAATAATATCCAATATTGTTTACATTATTTGCTATATCCTATGATCTCATATAGTCTTCCTACCACATTGACAACCAATTATCCTACTCTAACCACTCTTCTTTGAGGAATATTTATTCATTCTCTCAACCTAGGCCTATTTTTGTAATACCTTATTATTAACATATACAAGTCATACACTTCTCAATTCCACTCTGTCACCATTTGGTACATTGCCTACCTACACAAGATGAAGGACATCCAACTCTTTCTTTCACTCAACCCATAGTTTTTACCAACTCTAATACCATTTGATGTAGTCATTGTTAAGGGGATATAATCAAGGACTACCTTAGATTGTGTTGCTTATAAACTCAACACAAAAATGGACCCACAAAAACAAAGTCCATATATAATGAAAAATGACAAATTTATCTTTATTTCTCTTAATGGGAGAGTATAATGTATCACACACAAATATAACCATCTATAAGCCTATCAAGATACAAACACATGCAGTGTTACAATACCAGTTCAATCATGGACGTGATTCAATCTTATAGTTCCATCCCCTTAGATCTGTGCACTCTAGAATATCTATACATAAAACCTTCTAATCACTGCCCCCATGAATTTTTCTCTCCTCTAAATCAATTTGCTCCTCAAGATGCATCCATTCCATTAAAAATACATGCTCAAAGAAACTGTTATAAGAGATAAATCATTTCAATCCTACCACATGTGACATTTCATCTTCCTCTAACGACTCCCAAACTTCTATTTGTTATATTATCAGATAGTTAGTGGGTGATTATCTAAGTTTGTGCTCATGTGATTAAGGTTACGGTGCCCCATGAGATGGTGCATAGTTGTGTAAAATTTCACAAGCGTGGTTACCTCCTACGTAGGATAGTATTACATGTAAAATTTGTAACATCATGTGATAATTGTTCTCATGCCACTTCCACCTTCTAAGTGAAGATTCAAATCCAAGCCAATGCTTTCCATTTTTTGTATGGGGGTTTTTAAGGCTTATCCTTATTAGTTGATAAATGAGGTTGTCCATGAAGAAGGATGCATATAATCATGTGTGATAAACTATGTGTAGAGGAATAAAAGGACTTGAAAGAATCCTCAAATCTTCACAAGAGTTCACAAAATTAAGGATTTTTGCAAAACTACATAAGTGTGATTGCACATAAGTTGGTAGACTTAATAAGGAATTACACATAAATATAAGGCAAATGCTTAAAACATTGCACATAACCTCATATGAAATATTTAAAATACATCCTTGTGTAAACACACACATGAGACTAGTGAACTTGAACATCACTTATTGAACTTATGTTTTTGGTCAATGAAAGATTGATTGTGGACCTGGATGCTCTTGCATCAATATGTTCATATATATATATATATATATATATATATAAACTCTTGAAACAAATCCTACCAATATAATATTATTTAACGATAGGTTTTTCAACTTGCCCTTGTCAAGATAAGAAAAGCTAATTAAAGTATAAGCATGGTTCCCTACTTAGCACTTTTTTATCAAAGATATATAAAAAATCTCATTCATATTTACTACTAGAAATAACCTCTTTGATTTTTATCCATCGATATAGGAAATAAGAATTATGTTTTTATAACTTATTGTCTTTCATTTAAGAAAAGAGACTTACTCATTTGAACTCCCTTTAGATCACTATCCAGATTAATGCAAAACCTTCCTGACATTATTTTTAACATTAAAAACCATGTATAGTTTCATAAAATTCACACAAGAATATTTGTAGATCGACACAACATTATGTAAACTCAAAGTTCTAATAAGCCAAAATGTGCAGGCTTAATATTTCTCACACAACCAACAATTATGAGAAGATAAATCAATCAAGAGTATGTATAATCTTATAATCAATGTTATGCGAGGATGTGACCCTAGATTTTTATGAATTTGAGGGAAAGCCTCAATTTTTTTAAATTTTTTATTCTATTTTAATTTTTTTTATATACGTTTATTTTAAAAATGAACCCCCATCAAAAATCAAATTGTTATTTTCAAAAAACTTTAAACCCTAATCCCAAAATATATTGAAAAAAATATAATTAAAATCTAAAACCTTAAATTTCATTGAATAAAGTTAAAATATATAAATATTAATTTTTATATAATATTTTAATTACTGCCCCCACCATTAAAAAAATATGAGATTTTTTAACTATCTAGAAAATTGTGTCCCCTTATCTAACCCTTATATAAACTTAGGTAATTATTTTTATGACCTTTTTACACTCCATATGTTAAGTTATTCATGTATATTCTAGAATACAAAACCAACAATACCCTATTTCAACATAAAAATGATTAGATATTAATTTTTAATGAAATTTTTACTCTTATATATTTAAATCATTTGGATAAATGATTTCCATATTCAAAATATACTATCAAATTTCATAATTTTCAACGAACTTCTAATAACCATGAAATTTCATATTATCTTAAGAACATAGCCCCAAATTTAATGTTATAAAAAATAGTAAAATATTTACAACACATTCAATAGGGAAAAGGAAAATTATTATTTATAAACTCACATAAAGTATAGATGCAATTTTGTGAAAACTTGTCACAAGTTCTAATCTCTTTTTTATTCTTTATTAACACAAGTTCTCTACCCCAAATGATCGACTCCATTCCAATGTTTCCTTAACCATGGTCAAAACAAATACCGAAGCTTCTCAAGAAATTTAACCACCCTTTAATTCCTAAAAGGTGTATTAAGTGCTCTTAACCGATGCCAAAACTTTCCACTTTTTCTGTCCACAAGCAACACTTTTTCTAATTAAAACATTTAAACTATAAATAAATCAACATAGCTTAAGCACTTTAGCTCCTACACCTTGGGTTTTTAAGTTAAACATGACCTTGTAATGTACCCAAGGTGTGCTTTTAAAAAAAACAATACAATGCTTAATAATATTTAGCTCTTAAATATATCTCAATATCAAACATACCTTTTTTACCATTTATGAATATATCTTGTTAATATTGAGTTAACACCAAACATGAAACCATTTTTATATTATTTATTAATAAACAATGACAATAGTTGATATCATCATTTTATAAGAATAATAAAAAATAACGAATCCAAAACCGTGTATGAAAGGTTATACAGTCAAGTTTAACCAAAAATGATATTCAATAAATATGATAGTCAAAGACCATACCACATTTATCATATATTTATGACTAAATTTATAAGCCCAAGAAAATGTGTTAACAAATAATCGATAGAAAATAAGATGCCATCACTACACAATCAATGATAAAACAAATTAGAGTGTAAACACATAATGTGATGAATCAATATAGATGCAATTAAAACTTGACAAACAAACACAAAACATAAACAAACTCATTTGGATTAGTATACATAATATCCCCTATGTGACATGTTGAAAATGCATGCGTGTTCATTGAGTAGGGAGTATACTCAAGTAACCCATCTAAACCATGAACTTTTCTTAACCTATAATTGCACACATGCAAAATCCAAAATACAATGATGGCATCTATTGGGTGGTGTAGAAATGAAAGCAATGATTAATGCCAAAACTGCATTAATAAAAACTATGAAATTTTGATAATGATCACACCATATATATGACTATATTCTTTTTAAACACACTAAAGGTTGTAAAAGATCACATCAACATGTATATCAAAATTGTATAATTTAAATATATTATATAAGTCAATAATTATAATATTAATAAACACAAAAAAGAAATGAATTAATAAAAATGTTTGTAATGCCACCAACAATTTGACATATACATGAATCAATACGAAAATAACAAGTATCACAATGAACAACAAAAAGGGGATATGACATCCTCCCCATTATAATTATGCACCAACCCAATGATCAATCAAATAAGTAAGGATATGTGTTACACATGATATTTTTATCTTCCCATGTAACATTACTTTCATTAAGTTAATCCCATTAGACCAACATTGTTGAATATTTATTTTCCAAACTTAATGTTGTGCTTGTCCAATTTTTATATCAGGTCCATTTGAAATTGACCCCTCATCCTCCCCTTGAATATTTTTACAATCAATAACATGCAATAGAAAATTAATAATAATTCTAAGTAAAAAACAATATGGAAAACATCATTAACACATAATAGTGATGGAGGGAGTGCCAACTGATAAACCACCAAATTTATATTTTCCAAAACATCAGAAGGTCCTACAAAACATAGGGACATCTTAGAAGATTTTTTATATTTAATATAATTTTTTCTTGGATGAATCCTCACAAACACCTTATTACCTATTTGAAATTCTTGAGGTGTTCTTTTAAAGTTAACATTATTTTTTGATGGTTTTAGGCCTCTTTGAGTCTTTGTCGAATCAATTACATTTAAGTGTCATAATCATGCAATACATCTGATTAAGTAGTAACCATGTTTTCTAAACCACCCTAGCCAAGGGGTGTTCTAAATTTTTTGTCACAAAGTTATTGAAACAATGCCATAGTCAATGAATAATGGTAAGTATTGTTACTATTTTATAAAATTTGAAAAAATAGATAAATAATTACCTAAATGAAATAAACTACTGTGCAAAATTAGAGTGCTATAGATATGCAATAAATGACACTTAGACTTTAGCTCAGGGCTACTAAGGTTGCATGTATTTAGAATTGGGAGAAGTAGGGAATTTGATATCAATGTGCAATTATAATTCTGGTGCTTTTCATTATGGAAGCCTCTTTTATGAAAAATGACTTGAAAATGTGATTTTATAGTGATCAATGTAGACACCTAAAACTAGCCACAATTGAATTTCGATCGGATTTGAAACTGATTCCTACTAACCATTATAAATTAATCCTAGAAATCATTTAATTTCCTAAATTTTCTCACACATCATTCATCAAAGCTCAAAACTATGTTGAGGCATCCCTATTTGGGATACTAGCCCATATGGAATAATAACCTCTCATAGATTCATCTCTAATCACCTTGTGGCATCACAACTATCAATTTGGCCTATGGACCTATTATGTGGGGCACTTGAACAAATAAAAAATATTGAAAGTGCTAAAATATTAATCAAAATCAATTAACAAGCTAAATAAGATTAAATGCCTAGTTGAATTATCCATTTGAAATTAATTAATATCTAAAAATGGAAATTCCAAAAATCAAAATATCAAAGCCTTTCATCATTGCCTTTATGAGTTGTCAAGCTCTTTGAAAATATCCTAAAATATCCATTTTGAGAGTTATGCATAGTAATTATAAATCATAATTACTTGACAACTATTAACTCAACTGAAGTTAGTTTTAACTAAACTAGATTTAGTTTGAACCCATTCCAAGCCTAAACTCAACCTTAAATCACCTTAGGTGAGAGTTAATTCCCAAGGCTATAAATACAAGGCCATACCCTTTTATTACAAACACCTTGATATTATAGAGTTATTATGCAATATTTACTCCATAAACCGCATGCAAGTAATGTTATCATGCCCAAATCTTAAGCCAAACAATATCAAAGCCAAGGTGCCAAAAAGAGAAGGAGCCAAGTAACCTCCATTATCAAAGACTTGATGCAAAAGCTAAGAAAACCATTCAACAAGCCATTTGGAAGCTCCAAGAAAGCTAAAAGAGTTGTTTCTTTTATGTTTTTATTATGCTTTCATTCAGTCATTTTACCTAAGCTCTCCTTAGTGTCTAGGCTAGAGGTGTTAGGATTTTAGTGTATTATTTTGAGTTCTATTCCTTAGGCTAATATAAGACTAACCTCCCTTCTATTGTAATCTTTGATCACATGTTGACATCCTATGTAGGACTAAAACATCCCATATAACCAAGGAGGATGATATGATACTTTTTGTTTTGATAATGTATGCTTAAAAATATTCAAAATTTGAGTTTTACCTTCATTTTTCACATCTTTTTGTTTTAAGCAAGTCATAGGTTATAGGGATTGATGCCATTTTCTTTCAAAACTGATAGGGATTGATGTTGATTTTCTAGATCGATACCAATTACCAAAATTGACCATGATCCTTGTGCAAAAAATAGAGCATGGTGGAGACATAACTAACTCAAGTTTTTATTGATCTTTTTGTCTTCATTATGTGTCTAAGAACCTACATATTGTTTGTCTAACCCATTTCTTACAGGATCTAGCAAGATATTTGGTTTTTAGGCTTGTTTTACTAACCATTTTTCTATCTAAACATACTATGTTTTTCTATGTTTTACAAGGAAACATTGATGATCTACTCGATTGACATTGATCTTTGTAGATTGATATCGATCCTTGTGTGGATCAATAATGATCTGTCTCCGAGATAGAAAATAGAAAACCTGAGAGTGATATTCTAAATTTTATTTTCTCACTCACTTTTGAGGTTCTATGTAGACAAACCCTCTAATAAATTGTAGGTCATAAGGTGGAAAAAGCAAAGTTTAAACATGGCTAAATCTTACACACTTTGCATTTGGTGCTTAAAATGAACTTAGCTCTTTTCATGCCTTAGTTGTTTTCAAAGTTTTTGCAAGTTTTTTAAACAAACAAATGTTAAAGGGGATCAAACTTCATAACACATTTCATTTTGGTGGTTAAAATGAACTCTCATTTTTAGTTACATACTCATAAAAGTTTTATTTTTTATTGCTTGTTTGTTGAAATTATTTATTTAAGAAAAATAAGTGATGCATGTATGCTCCCCCCCCTATCCCCTTTAGGGAACTCGAGTGATAAAAAATGCTCATTCTTTGACTTTGTTACTTTTGTCTAAGAGCACGAAAAGAAAGTCTCTAAGGCCCTCCCCAAATCTGTATGGTTTGGGTGACCCCAAAATGACCATAAAGTCTTTTCACTTATCTTTATTTTCATGCATTTTGGCTTGTGAGTGGGAGTTCATTTCCTCCTCATGGGTTCTCTAGGGAAGTGTTCACTTGAGAATTCATCTCCCAACATTGTTTCAACCTTTTCCCATGGTTGGGTATATAAATTGAGGGTGACCTTCTAAGATGTTTATTTTGAGCAGTTAAAACAAGCTCCATTAGTGGTACTCAACCTCAGAACATAGGGGTAACTCAGACATCGCACTACACTGAGCAAGTGATGGATGTAGTTGTTGTGAAAAGGATAATACCTTTTCAAAAAAATATAGATGATGTGGATCTAAATGATGTGATTGTATTTATAGTGTTAGTCACACTTGGGACATCTAGAAATGAACAAAAAATGATAGCTTAGAACAACCCCACTTGTTGTAGACATACTGTTGATGTAGGGTGAGTAACTCGAAGTTCCATGTCATAGTAAAAACTATTGAGAGAAGAGGGGGACTAAAAACCTTACTTTTCTTGTAGTTTTAATTTTTGGATTAATAATTTAAAATCCTCTCAAGAGTGAGTATATTGATGGAATTTGATAGTACTATGCAACCTTGTCAGTTTTAAGATCTACGATGTTACACTTAGGTGTTTATGTCATTTTATCCTTTTTACTTACTTGGTCTTATGTATAACTATTTGTTTATCATACCACATCAAAAATGAGTTTTGTTTACACACCACTCCTTTATTTTAGGAGGCATTACACTATCCATTTGATTCCATACCTTTACCTTAGTCTTTTGACAAACTTTTTTATGTATGTCACTTGTTTGAAAGGGTGTCGTTACGCTGCCTAATTCATTCCAAGTTTTGTGCCTTATAGAGTCTTGAAGCAAACATTTTTCCATATATTTAGATCATGATAATTTCATTACACTACTTGAATCATTTTAAATACTTTGTTTCCTTGTGTCCAAAATTCCATTTCTAAAACCAAAGTTGCATGTGCCTTTTAAATCTTTACCTAGTGTCATTATGCCATTCATCTTTATCTAGCTTGTTGTTTGTTTAAAGAAGCCTAGTTTTCTGATTTGAGTCTAAAATTAGCCTTGAAAAGTTCAAATCCAAACATTGATTTATTTATACCTATGCTTTGTGTAAATTTGGACATCAATCTTTCACTTTTGGGTTGTGTAACTTAGCCTAATTTCTTATTCAAATTGGAAACTAGTTTTATGCCTAGATTTGGGGAAGGGTGTACCTTCTATTTACTTATTTTTTCATGCCTTTTATCAATTGACCAAGTTTATGTTTAAACATGAATGCCTAGTTTATGCTCAAGTGTTTCAAATTTATTAGATTAAATCTCTTACCTTGTTTTGTTTAAAGTCTATCTTTTGTGCCTTTTCCAAAAGACCTAGTAATACAAATTTTGAGCCTTCTCTAAAAGACCTAACAACGTTTGTTTTCTTTAGATTAGACTTGTTTGAAACACTTTGTACCTAAGTTTGGAATTTTGGTTTTATTTCATCCACTTGAGCGTTTTTTAAAGATATTTGACATTAGACTATTTTATACCAAGTTTTAACATAAACCTTTTGGAGATACAACTCCACTTTTAGACCAAGTTAGACCAAGTCTGGACCCTTTTGTCCTTTGGACATTATATTTTAGAGTTTATATAATTTTAGGCCTTTTTTATTGAAACATTCATCATTAACTTGAATATGTCTCATTACACTTGTAACAGAGCCATATATAATCTAGGTTATGATAATGTGGTCGCATAAGATGACTTTGTTCAGGACCCTTATGGTGATGATGTATGTTGTGAGATCCTCCTTACAATTCTCAATCAGAGGAACAAAGCCAATATCCCTTAGCCCACTATTTGGTTAGAACGCCTCCATACTCAGAATAAGACTGAGAATAAAAAATGCATTACCTTACTAGCATACCATTGGTTGTAGAATAAGTTCAAAAATAAACATATTACATTATAATGCCATCAATATATGATCCTTATTTATTTGATCATCACTTTATTGAAAATAAGTATAAAGTTTTAATTAGATCCATAGAGGTAGGGGTCAATTTTCCAGTAGACTTCCCCATAAAAAATTGCTTAGTCTAGTTAGAGTGCCTTTAACTATAACTTATAATCAAACCATCAAACATGCCTCTTCTAACAATCCTCAAGCACTCATGTCAATGTCATATCAAAACCCTAATATTCTTATTACAATAAAGGGACTCATGGAGAACCATTTTATATAGATGTAGACAACATATCAAACCTACTTGACCCTAACACATAATTTTAATAACATGGCCATGTCAAATGCTCTGCTCATTGAGTTAGCTCCTTCAACAGGGGTATTATTGAGTTGATAGGCCAAAATAATTCAGGTTTAGACGCATTTCCACAAAGTAATTTAATTGGAGACATGTTCAATAACACAACTATTGAATAAGTGTCTACTACTTCTACATAGACAAATATGGCAAATATAATGGATAACACACAAGTTTCATCTAATCCAGGCTAAAGTGGTTTAGCTGCACAAAAAACTAGTCCATAATAAGTGCATTTGGTTATACCATGAGTGGTTCACAATAGTAGGGGGATTAACTCCTGCCTCCCAACCAAAACAAGCTACTTCTATGCTAGCAGAGGTTCTTGAAGTATCAAAACATGCTAAGAATGAGGATGTCTAGGATATACTTTAATGTACATGATAGTGTATCATATTCATATAAAAGGTTGGAAAACATAAACATAACAAGTGTGAATTATCATACTGAAATAGGAAGTAAGAACAACCAGTGAAAAATTAACATAAATAGATTATTTAGATTAAATTAGATAGGAAGTAAGCAAACATTAGACATGAGAATGCATGCAAGGAGCAAATTAAGAAACAAAATAGGTAACCATAACTAGATAAGTCTCGATTGATCTCTTCAAAAGTGTAACTCTATTATTCTTACAAACACAAGTATATATAGACATTTCCAGTCTATGACTATTCATATTCTTTTCATACTTGGTAGTAAAAGTGGGTTTTTTTCATAGTCTAATCTATTACAAGTCATGGAAATAGGACAAAATATACTTATACAGGATCAAATGAGTACCTATTGCATGAATATTAGATAAATATCTTACACATCTTTATAATCTGATTTATTCTCCCAACACTTTCTCAAACTTAAAATGTTGTCTCATCCTGAGACAACATCATAGGATCTCTAAAATTACATAAATGAGTGATGGTTGAAGAAGTGGTTAGACCAATAATAGTTGTAGTAATTGCTCAAGACACTTATTTTAGTTATCACCTCTTGCACACTACTTAACTGCCCTTTTTGATTTTCAATTAAGTAGCATACCAACCTACCACCCTTTTAAGTTTTCAATAGGCTAGCATAACCAGGTGGCCACCCTTTATGTATTTCAAACAAAATGGCCCCATTTGTCTTACTAATTCATCCCCAATACAAAATGATATACAAAATTTTACAAAATTCATACTTTGCACCTTACTTAACTTGATGGAGGTGGCATGGACATAGATGATGACTAACTAAAAGAATCTTTGGAATTGGAATGTGTAACCTTACACCAAGTAATGATCTGATGGATTTCTTATGATGGCTTATATGTAGGCATTTTAACAATTTGGGCAACTTTACTGGAAACAAGAGTCAAATTGATCTTGTAAGCATTATAGTCCAATATGAATTCTTGGATCATCTGTAGTAGGGTGTGTACTAGAGCATGATAACCAATGAGTTGATTGAGATCTATGTTATCAATTATGCTCATAACTACCTTGGTTTTGGTGACCCTGGTCTAAATCTCACCACTCATATGCTCCATCTTGTTTGCATGCCATTAGGATTGGAGACTAGCAAAGAAACTGTATAAAATATGACTCTACTAGTTGAGAAGGTTGTCATGCACATTTTCCTTAGTGTTGAGTGACTCCTAAAGTGATTTATCCTTTTCATCCCTAGTAGTAGTAGTGTGGCTACTCATGATTTCTTTATTGGTGGTGGCCATGGCAAACTCTATATTGGAACTGGATAAAGAAGTATCTAGTTGTTGCTTCCAATCCAACAAGTTATGCATGACTTATTATGATTATGGTAAAAAAAATATCCAACATGCCTTGGTACTCCTTCAAAAAAGTGATAAGAGTCACAACCTTAGTCTTCACATCTTGTCCCAATGTGTCAACTGTTTAAAGTTTCTAGGATGTGCACCAGTCCTTGGTTAACTCAGAGATTAGAGTCTTGAGTCTGCATTGGTTGGACATGACTTGCTCCCTGATTGCTTGAGTGACAAACTTGGGATAATAATCTTGGATAAGTTTTTCAACTTCATAGAGGTGAACGTGCAACTCAACATTCTTAAATTTTTATTGAATAATTTTTAGTTCTAAAAAGGCACCCTTCTATGCAATGGACTCCTAGAATGATGCTACACCCTCAAGTTGTTTCTTTAATGGGAGTCTAAAGACATCCAATGATGCTTTTTGCTTGAGGGGGAGTGCTACCAATGTGATTAAAGTCACTAAAAGGTTCGATCGTGGCATAGTCATAAGTGGGAGAGATAAGGTGGTGCATTGAGCACCCATAATTAGGATGTCCCATAGCCACATGCTTCCCAAAGTTAATTCTAAGATATATGGACCTATTTGAGCTATAATGGGTTCTTCTTTTTCTATCTGATCTATTTTAGCCTTTTGTTGCTTAATTTTTTGCTATTGTTGTGCTATGGCCTCTGCTGTAAGCTTGAGTTATTATGTAACATATATAGCTTATTTTTTTACCTCTTCCTCTGCTTTCCTATTTGTTTCTTCTTGCACAATTTTCTATTTGGCTTGTTCTTCCCCTACCTAAAGCTTCTACACACATTATTCTTCTTTCTTTTACTCTACTAGGGCTATAGTCATGGCTTGTTCAATTAAAGCCTATGCTTGTACTTATGCCCATGCTTGTCCTTATGTTTGTGCCTATGCCTATGCTTACTATTGGTATAGGGCTTTAGCTTATTCTTCCTTCTTCTTATTGGTAGCTTCTGTAGCTTGATGCTCTACATGTATGGCATCTTCCTTGGATTTCTATGACTACACTATTACATCCAATTTCTATTTTTCTTCCTTTACCTTAGCCTTGGCACTGAGCTCAGTTTCTTTTTCCTTCTACACTTGCACCTCTTGTGATTGCTTAGATGCATCAAAAGCTTCTTATGCTTTTTTAGCAACTTCAATGGCTTTATATCAATCGACCTCTATATCTTGGGAATTTTATGCAGCCTCGACTTCTTTAGCTTACTAAGTTGTTATTGTTGAGCTTGATCCTTGAGGTATTTATTCTCCTCCTTTCTGACTCACCATTTTATTTTGCGAGCTAATTCTTCCCTTGAAGCCTATTTTTCTTATTCTATGATTGCTTAGGTGTAAGATCTTTGACCTCCTGGGTTTGAGGTGAAGGTGGAAAATCACTTGGATGGACCATAGAGTTGGAAACCTGTGCTTTCTTGTATCTTAGGGTGACCAACCTATGGTTGGTGGTGAATTAGAAGATGGAGTAGGATATGCTTCCTATACAGTGGTTGGTCAACTAAATGTGCATTATTCAAGAGTAGATGATACCCTAGCCTCATGCCTAATTTGTGGTCTATGCATGAGTGATTCTTATGGGATTTCTAGAAGTGGCATAAAGACATCCTCAACTATGAAGGTGGTATAAGGTTGCTACTATAAAAATTAATCCTTCACTATAGCTATTCCACTTCTTACTAAACAATGTTGATGATGATGGATGTAACACATAGTGGTAGGTTAACCCATAGATTTGGAGGAACCTTTTTATGCACTTAGACCGTGCACACAACCTTATAAAATAAGAATTCCTTCTCTTCTCTATCATAGAAGTCACCAGCCATGTCGATAATCATTACCTGGTAGACTTCTTGTTCATTTGTGCCCATCTAGGGTAGGCCATACAATCTTGTGATCTGGGTCACCTTGGGATCATCTAACCAGGTCATCATGTTTTGAGTATTACACTTCAATGGAGGAGACATAGATTGATACTCGATGGAAATCTTACACTTTCCTTTCTATGATTTTGAACTAGTGACTTCCTCTAGTTTCTAAGCTATAAGGATGGGTGCACTAAGTGGTATGGCCTAAAGTGGTATCGTACACCTAGATGCAAAATATTTTTGTTTAATGACTTTAGCCTATACCATGGCCATGGTGATAAATAATGGTATAGGTCTAAATGGAGACCTTGATAACTCATGGATATGTATGAATACACATTTTGGTAGTAAGGCGACAATAATATGTTGGCCCAAGTACTACATTACATCCAGTGACACTCAAGGATGTGTAGTGATCAGAACTAGGCACTCCTCTCACCATGCTTTGAATTTTCCCTCATGAGCTAGGGCTCCATGTTTAGGTTTCTAGATGAGGTTGGGGAATTGTTGTGCTGGCCAATAGTTGGTGTTAAGGTGCACCTGTTCCTCTGGGGACTTCCATTATGTAAAACATAGAATAAAAATAAGGAAATGGTACTAAAATTTCTACTTAAGAAATGTGTGTCACTTGTCAATGTTTGTGAGTAGCCCTTGAACAAAATTTTTGAGCCAATTAAACTACTTGTTCTTATGGATCATGCAGTGGGTGATGTCTATCACCCCTTTTATAATTTGTTTTGTCGACTTGGTCATCTACCAGAACCTTTGTGTGATGCATTCTATGAGGATGCACATTGGTTCATTATGAATTTATTTAATTAGGATCCCTATGGATCCCCTAACATACAAATCTCTAACCTCTTGGAGAATAGGTGACATTCTTATCTCGTATGGAGCAGGGGAATCCCCTCACATAGACATGCCCAAAGCTTAGGCCATAACTTTTGTATTAATGATGATGGTAGTATTTGGGCCAATATATATGTCATAATCATTGTATTGGTTGAGAAAGACTTGTATAATCTCCCCCAAGTCACCAAAAGTGGGCATTCAAAGTAGGATCTTGACATCTATTTTATGAAAGTGGTGTGGAGCTATGAGAGCCAAAAGTTGCACAACATCAATGGGGTCTAGGTAAAATAGCTTCTATTCTTATACTCAAAGGAAATCAAATGGATCTCAATCATTAAATTTTGTTTACCTTAGTGTCATATTGATACTCACTACTTATTTTTATGGTTGTATCAAACCCCTGATGAGTTATGAAGTATCCATGATTGTTGAATTGATGGAAATGAAACTTTGTTGGCTCTCTACACAATAAAACTAGCTTGACTCTTTGAAATTAAAGTTTGAAAAAATATTTTCAAAGTTAAAATGCATACTTTATTCTCAAACTTATGTATTTATAGATTTTGTACCTATTAGTTTCCATGTAAATGTCATGCTGAGCTATCCATTTGACATGAATGTAAATGTGGATGTGGTAAATCTTATCTAATCTAGAAATTAAGAGAGTGATTCATTGGCACATATTTGAGGATATGCCATTATGCTCTTTGTTATCCATATGGGAGTATAAGTGAATGATGTTGATGGGCCACCAATTTGTTGAAGATTAAGTCAATCTAACCTTGGATCTAGCATTAACTACTTGGGGATGACCATTATATGGTAAAGATCTTAGTTTATGTGATGTGTCTATACCTTTCCCAGACTTAATTACATTCTTTAGCTCTTACTGACATCCATGATGGCACACATGAATTATCCTATGCACAGTTAGTGTACACTATACTTGGTATCTTAGTTCCCAATGGTAATGAAGAGATCATCTAAAAACACACATAGATAGAAAAAACACAAAAAAATGCAAAAATGAGAAATCTTCTACTCAATGCTACTCAACACCCACTCACTTAGAAGAATGAGATCAATTAAGACTATTGGTGGTAGGGCTTAAGCTTACAACCATTCACCCACCCTAGAAAAATGGTTCCATGTAGATCTCTCAAAATAATGGTTCCTTTCTATGCTATTTAATGAATAACATAAGGCCCTTTCCATCAAATCTATAGTTCACCTAAAAATGCTTTGAAGTGACTATCATATAAAAAAAATGATTGATCTTTATGAAACTCCTTATGGTACAAATTCCTACCATACCATGCTTTCTGGATCTACTTATGAACTTGCTACATCTAAGATGCTTAGTGTCGATAATAATCCATCTTATTCAATTCAAGGAGTCTGTTAGTGAGGGATTCACAATCCCCTAGTCTCATGACCATTACAATGCATAGACTAGGTACCAAATATTCCATTAACATAACTAATTCAAGCCCATAGACCAACTATAATGGATTAAAATCTATAACCCTCTTATAGTGCAGGTAATATGCCCACAAAATCATAGGAATGTGATCTTCCAAATCATCCTTCTTGACATCATAGATCTTTATCAACATTTTTCCCAATACTTTGTTAAAAGCCTCAGCTTGACCATTAGCTTAGAGATGGTACATAGTGATTTTATGATGAGAAATCATGAATTCCTCAATAAGAGCCTTGATGGTATTATTCAAGAAGTGTCTCCCTTATTCACTAATGATCTTGATGGGGCATCCAAACCTTGAAATAATATTCTCATATAAAAAATTTGCCATGTCCTTTGCATCACAGTTGGGTGTCACAACAAATTTAACCCATTTAGTAAAGTAATCAATCACAGTGATAATATACCTTGCTTTACTATGTTTACTTAATGGATTTATAGGTACAACAAATCAATGCCCCATTATTCAAATTTTTTTTAGCTAACAAAGGCTATAAGAGCAGCTTATCTATTTATTGTGGTTTACCCATGTGCTAACATTCATCGTAGTGCTATGCTACTCTATGTGCATCTTGAAAAAAGATTTGGCCACCATAACTCACTCTATAACAACTTTTTGGAAGTAGCTTCTCTAAAAAAATGTCCTCATGCTATTTCTTGGTGTCCCTCCTGTAAGAGCTATGGTCATTCATGTTCTAGAACTACCCTACACAATACTTCATCCTTCCCCAAATTATACAAAATCCCATTAATGATGGTATATGAAAAATCTCTTGTGATAAATTGCTTCTTGTCTCTTTCTTGGTAGTGTGCAAGGAATACTCCTTATTCAAGGAAGTTAGTGATTTCTTCAAAAAATTTAGGGCTTGAAAAAATGTGAAATAGATGAGCATCAAAAGAATATTCTTGTAATTTTTTAGGTTCTTCACCATTGGGAAGGTGATTGAGATGATCTAGCCCCACATTTTCTCTACCTAGATTGATGTTATTGCAAAGTTGGAATTCCTAAAATAGTATCAACTGTATAGAAATGCATCTTCTAAGCATTGGTTTATTAACAAGGTAACACAAAGCCTGATGATCCATGAAAAATTTAAATGGTGTCACAAGAAGATAGTGTTAAAATTTATATACTATGAACACTATATACAGTACTTTTCATTCAATTATCATGTAATTATTTTCTATGTTAAACAACTTCTGGCTTATAAAATGTATGGGGTGGTCCAGTCCACCATCTCCTGGCTATGCAAGCACAACACTGACTATGATAGCTAAAGCATCAATGTGCATATGAAAGGGCTTAATCAAATTTGGAGAGATGAGAATAGGCACCATGATCAATCTTTTCTTTAGTTAAATAAAGGCTACTTGACAGTCAATAGTCTAGAAAAACTTTTCACCTTTATGTAGTAAATATTCCAATGAAGATGAAATGGTGGCATATCCTTTGATAAAATTATAGTAATAACTTATATGGTGAAGAAAATATTGAACTTAGATGGATCTAACTGGTGGAGGCATACTCAAAATAACTATAATTTTTTCCTGGTCTACTAAAATACCTTCATTACATACTACATGAACTAGTAGAACATGAAAAGGTGTAAAGAACAAACATTTTTTAAAATTCAGAGTAATGCTCAGGGATCAACAACATTTTAACATGAGGCAAAATTTAGATAAATGTTATTTAAAAAAATAAAATATTGCCTAATCATTGAGATAGACTTCTAAAAAATCATGAATGAAGTCCTTGAATGCAATCACCACAATACAAGAGAAAATCGTAGGTACATTCTTGAGGCCAAAAGGCATTACCTTGTATGAAAAGGATCCCTAGTCCATGACAAAAGTCATTTTAGCTCTATCTTCTTCTATGATGGGTATTTGATGATAACCACTGAATCCATCCATGAAAGAGTAAACTTCATGTCTTATGATATATTCCAAAATTTCATCTGTGAAAGGAATCAGAAAAGGATCATTCACACATGCATCATTAAGAATTTAATAATCACCACATACTATAATATCCCCTATTTTCTTAGGCTACGCTACCATGAGACTAACCCAATTTAATTTTTCTATGGTATAGATTATACCTACATCTTGCATTCTATCGAGTTTAACCTTCACTTTCAAATTTATGTTTGGATTCAACTTGTATGGATATTTATTTATGGGTTGTGTGCACTCCTTAAGTTCAATATGCATTTCACTGAGAGATGGATCAACTTCCTTGACCTATGGAAACAATCTTGATAATCATGTAGGAGTTGCATAGCTTCAAAAACTTCAACTTTTGTACAATAATCACCTATATGTGCCAATTTAGGAATATTCTTAGTTTTGATGTTTGCTACATGCTTCTTAATGGGCTGTTGGTAAATCTTACACTTTTCCTCATCCACTAATTATTTTATCATTCATTTCCCTTCCTTTTTTGAAATTTGGTTGTTGTGCAACTTGTCTTCTTTAGTAGGTTCTACGATGGGGTCCTTTACTAGTTCTTCTAGCCATTTAGGTTCAAACAAATAAGTCAAATTGATATCACCATCAAATCTAAATCTTTAATGTTCTCTTCTTAACCTTGTATTCAGTGGCATGGCTACATGAGAGATTATTATTATTTATTAGCAACTTTATATCTTTGTAATGCTATATTGATCTCAACATCTTCTAATTTGCCAATGGGCTCAACTCTTCCATAGTTGGCTAAGCTCAGAGTTACTAGGCTATAACTTAGAACTGACTATCCAATAGCCTCCCATGTAGATCTGGGAATCATGTTGACTATGCTGCAAAAATCAAAGATAACATTTGAAATTTCATATGCCATAACTTTAAAGTCAATTTGTGCATCTACATCCCATGGATTCTTTGTTTTGACATACCAAACAAGCTTTTGTGTCTCTTATTGTCCTCACTACATACACTCCAGTAGATTATGTAGTAAGTTTGTGATGTTTTGAGAGATGTCTTCATTATGTAGTGTGCTAGAAAGTTTTAATAAATCTATTAGTGCATTAAAAATCCATCTTGATGCATAATGCACATGATCTAGCCATACATTTGGATATCTATGGTTGTAACATCTCCTTCAGTAGTGTCTTAGTGTTGAATGTTTTTCAACATCTACACAACTTCATACATGAGCCATTTTTCTATAGCTAGGTCTAGGTATTTGTCCTATTTTGATTTTTAGATGCATTGATTCTGAGGCATTTCAAGAGGAGGCAAATCTATTTCTATGTGATGGTGTCATGTAACAACATTTAAGAATGCATCCTCCTTAGGCTGTACATTCACCATATTAACTTTCCTGATGGCCTTATCCTTTCTTTGCTTTTCAGAATTAGGATAGTCTTCTATCTCATGTTGGTCATATAACTTGAAATATGCAAATAAGATTATCTTTGAGGATTGAAAGGGTAATTACATTGCATATGATTATACTCTTCACATAGATAACATTGTAAAGGAGTATGTTGATAGTTATTTCCTCTACCACCTTGGTAACCTCATTTATATTCACCCTAAGATCCTCCTCTATTTGATTGATAACCAAATCTATACCCTCCTTGTTACCATGTTATATTATAATGTTGATGCTTTTGGGTATTATCTCTAATTTCAATTTTTTTTTGCATAATTGGTGGGGTCTAGCTAGTTTGCTATTGCTACATCATTGTTGGACTCTAGGGTGCTGCATACTAGTAATGCAATGATGGTGGTGTCTAACTTGATGAAAGAGGGGTTCAATTGGCTATACCTTAAGGATGGAATTAAGGAAAAGTAGGAATCCATTGTAGACCTACTTGGGTCACACAACCTTTATCGACCTCTAGGACTAGGATCATCTACTTTGTTAAGGACACTTGATGCCCAATGATAACAAATACATTTTTGGTGACGTTTTCTTTGAGATCTTATAAATCTCTATAATTTTTTTCATCATGATTTTGTAAATTACATAATTAAAATATAAATTATATGTGTTTTTGATATACAATTGTAGGAGATGGCACTGTGTTATTGTGTGCCCTACTATTTGATATATTTCACAGAACTCTATCTTGATCTTAAGATAATCATTCCTATGATGTCCTTTTCCACATTCCATGCACCATAGATTTAGCTTAGGTTTATCTACCTCATGATATTGCTCCATCCTCTTCATAAAATCTCACAATGTATTTTCAATATTAGAACTTATGATAGAAGCTTTCCCATAGTCTTCAATTTGCTCCACTCGTAGGGTAACAACTCTAGCATCTACTTTAGTGGTATATTGAGTATGCACAATAGTAAATCTAATTCTATAATGTAGTCCTTTGATAAACCATGTAGATTTATATTTGTTTATTAAGGTGAATTCCAACTTTTTCATAACATCAGATAACTTACGATCATAGTCACATACTAATTCTCTTGACTTCTGCCTTATTTCTTTCAAGTCTTGAATAGTCTGACTTGTATATTTATTTATGTTGAACTATGTGACAAGCCATTACTTAACCTGTTGTAGAATTTCCTACTAAATTATCTATGGTATATGAAATCAAGTGATCTTTTGGTTAGTGCCTCTATTAATTCACACTTTTTTACAACTTCATTAGTAATGCCCTTAGCTTGCCATCTCATTTCACATGTTAGTAAGTAGTGTTCAGGGTCCGTAGACCCATCATACATTACCGAATTTATAAATTCTCCTACAAAACCCATTGTGTAAATTGATATCAAGGGTATTTGATACACAATTATTACAAGAGGAGGACGCATTCTATGCAATCTTGATTGTATACTATGAATATTTTTTTGTGCACTAGGAGAGTCAACCTGCATACTCTATGTTTCCTTATTTTATATGCTTAGTTTCAACAAACCCTATGGAATTTAAAGACTTTTATATTAATGATGTTTTAATTTTAGTACCCCAATAATGTACTTGTTCTAAAAATGGACCTTCCTAACTATTATCTTCCTATCCACTTTGGTGAAATTTTTTATTAGAATATAACAAATTGGGTTGCAGGGACGTGTGCTCTTATAGTGAATGATTCTTTCATGTGACTTCTTCTTCTATGCTTGAACCTAAAATTAATTCGTGACTTAATTCTATTTATTTGACTAATTATTCATGCCATTCTTTTGATAATACCCATTATTGTATCGATACACTACATCTATCATCTAATTGCTCTACTTATACAATATTCTCGCCTTCTTCTTCAAACATCTCTTCTTCCTCTCATTCTTCATCACTCTTTTATTTTTGCTAGCATTCATCATTTTATTTATTCATACTTCATTATTTGTCTCTTCCATTTCACTCATCATGTATTATTACTCATTCATCATCTATTTTAATGCTACTCTTAACTCTACTCACAACTGGTTGAGTATTATTTTGTTTACTCCATCTATTATTTTGTCACAACTCACGTTCTAAATCTAGATTTTTCTTCTAACTCTGATTCCCTTGTGTCTCCATTTTGGATTTAGGTTCAAGCCTTATCTACTCATTTAATCATCATTCAATATCATTTTGCACACACCTCCATATAACCAAAGTGACTACTCCATATTGGTTGGAGTAGGCACCATGGCCTTGTCCACAACCAACATTTTCATAAGGATAGGTAGTCACTACAAAAATTCCCTGTAATTCCTCTAACAAATAAGTATTGTTTAGTTTCAAAAGCTATATATCCTTGTACTACAAACTTAGTTATATATTCATCTATAATAGTAAAAACCCAATAATCTATTGCTCTTATTAAGTTAGTTTTCAATTTCTACAACCAATTTAGTTTTCAATTTCTACAACCAATTTATCTTTTCTTCAGTCTAAATTATTATTTATTCCATTCTTGGGTTAAAAAATAATATTTCAACCATGCTAACCAATTAGCTATCAATTTAGGTAATTCACACCAAAAAATTTCATAAATTTCTCCATAAATATGCTCTAGAATGATTTCTTGTATGGTAAGACTAGTCCATTTTGATTCTTCTTTTGCAAAATTACATACTCTTTGGTCTAACCATGTCTCATATCTTTCTATCCTAGCAAACATCTTAGCATAATATCTTCCAGAAGGAGTGTTCCATGCTCACCATACCATATTTATCAAAGGTTCTTAAAGCATCAAAACATGCTAAGGTTGAGGATACCTAGGATATACTTTAATGTGTGGGATAATGTATCATATTCATAAAAAAGGTTGGAAAATAGAAACATATCAAGTGTGAATTATCATACATGAAATAGGAAGTAAGAACAACCAATGATTCATTAACATAAACATAATATTTAGATTAAATTAAACAGGAAGTAATCAAACAATATACATAAGAATGCATGCAAGGAATAAAGTAAGAAACCAAATAGGTAACCATAACGAGATGAGTCTATATCAATCTATTCAAAAGTGAAACTCTATTCTTCTTATAATAACATGTATATATAGACATTTCCATTCTATTACTGTTCATATTTTTTTCATACTTGGTGCCAAAAGTGGGGTATGTTCATATTCTAACCTATTACAAGTCATGGAAATAGGATAAAATATACTAATACATGACAAAATGAGTACTTAATGCATGAATATTAGATAAATATCCTATGTAGCTTTACAATCTAATTTCTTCTATCAACACTCTAATCTTTAACCAACTACTTCTTCAAGCATGAAACCACAAGGATTAAGTAGTCAAATACCAATTAGTGCCTTGCCTCAACAAAATGTAATGAATGTTACTCCACTTCAACAGGTGATGACTAACATTATATAATAATAGGTATATTCCAATATAGTGATGCAGTAGAGGAAGAACATTTCACCACCTCAATAGGGGGAAACTAATGTTCCACCTTACCAGGTAATGAAAAATGTACTTTTTCAATCGCAAACCAACATGCAGTCACAATTGTAAATGTTGTCTAATAAAAAATGTATGTCTATTGGTCAATGATAAATACCAAACATTCTACAAGCATCTACTCCATAATAGGTATTCATGCAAAAAAGAGGTACCACTATCCAATAAGTGCCAATCAGGCAACAATTACCTTTTATTGCAAGTGTGCCATAAATCTAACAATAGGGCCTTATTTCATAATAAGTTCCCCTTATTTAGCCATGTTTGACTAGCTATCAACAAGTCCATACTCAAACTCAAGAGGCATAGTACTTTAACCTGAGCCACATCCTTTCATCTCGGCTATAATTCCCCTAAAACAAGGCCTATATACCAAATCCAAACTAGAATATCACACCACAACACGTGAAATTTCAATAATCATAACCTAATTCATGAATGCATATTCTTGGTTGGTTACCCATCTAAACCAACATTCCATAACAAACCATGCATATATTATACCCCAGTCAATGTAATCCATCTTTGACCACTCGTCCTCTACCTCAAGCCAATGTTCCATCTAGTTTCTTGGCACAAGAACTATATCAAATGAAGGATGCAATTGTTTCCATTCAACCTAATAAACAAATCAAGAATTTTAAGTTGGATGAAATGTGTTCCTACCCATTCAACATGGAGTATTTGTAGATACCATTTCTCCTAGGGTACAAACCATTGAAATTTGACAAATACAAAGGTAAAGGAGACCCTAAGGCATATTAAATAGAATTATTTATTTCTTGCCAGCTAGTGGCCTATAATGACCTTTATTACACCTTTTTATTTCCCCAAACTCTAGAATGATATGTTTTGAAATGGTTTCTAAAATTTCCAAATAACTCAATATCTAATTTTGATGATCTTTCAAACAAGTTTGTGTAACATTTTTCCTATAATATCGAACATGAGATTTTATTGGTAGACTTGACTCAAGCTAAGCAAAAAGATGGTAAAAGATTTTCAAGTTATTTACAATGATAAAGAGCACTTTATAGCCATTTCACCCATAACTTACTAGATAAATAATTAGCTACTATGTTTACCAATAATTTGTATAATGAGATATCCTATCATCTAGAGCTATAGTGTGCACATACCTTCAAAGAGATCATTGATAAAGGCTTATGGATTGAAAAGTCCCTTATTAACAAAGGGATTATCAAGTTAACCTTTCCAAACCAAAATCAAAACCAAAACTAAGGAAATGACCAAAATTAGAACCAAATTTAATTCCAAGTACAAGCATCATCATTACCCTAGACCAATAATTATGAAAAATCCAAGCAATTCAACCACAACAAGAGTGTTCTTAGAAATGGAGTAACCAAGTTGTGTCATGTGCAAATAGTACAAACACCATCTACTCAATTAATGTTGCAAATGTAAATTACACCTCCCAAAAAACCCATTTAACAAGCATATCCATCAAAACATCCTAGACCAACTCAATAAACATAGTAATCATTACCTTTGCAAACCCCTCCTTTAAGGATAAATGTGCCTACTTGTTGAGTCTTAGTGACCTTGGAAAACCTATTGAAATCATGTTTTGCAAACTAGATACCACTAATCTAATTAGTTGGCCAATATTGAAGCACTAACCTGAGGGAATTCCTTATCTAGATTAGTATCGGAAGAATGAGTTATGTGAATACCATCATGTTAATGAACATAATCTATGGCATTATGTGCAAATAAAACACCTCATTGAAAATATGTTGGAAAATGGGGAGATTACATTAGATAATAGATCTTGTACATCTAATCAGAACATGGGTATCTATTAAAACCCTTTTGCACAACATAATAATAATAACCAAAAACAACAACAAAGGCTAAAATAATAATAACAATAGTATTAATAGTTGAGACAATAATAATAATTCTAGCATCAACAATAATAATGCCAATTGAATGGATAGAACCAAGGCCAGAACAATTTCAATACCCAAAAAACTTACTATGTAGTTTCACATGACTAAAAAAAAGTTGTAGATCATCTTGTGGTAGGTCATGTTTCCACTATCACCATAAATCTAAGACCAAGAGCTAACCAAATAGGGCCTTTGCTAAACAATTTCAATCAACCCATATATACCAGTGATCCTTCCTTGACCTAGGACTACATACAAACACACCAATAAGTAGGGATTACTAATTTTAGACCTTATATCAATAAATTATCATTGACCCATGACCACATATAAGTGAGCCAAAAAATAAGACTTATCCTATCTAGCCCCTTGCCATCATAATTTTATAGCAATAATGGTCTTGTATCTAATCCTGATTATGCAATCACAACTCGGTGGTCAAATATTACCATTCATGGCCTACAACCATCTACCATCAAACCCATCTAACCCACCATTATGGATAGGAACAAGACATATACCATAGTGAAGGAAAAGGCATTTGATATTGTGGAATAACTTTAGAAAATGCTTGCACAAATCTCCATTTCAGATTTGTTGCATACATATACCATCCACAAGAACATCTTGATAGAGTTCCTAGGTCAATCCCAAGTTACAAATGACATATCCCTAGATGAATTCTAATATTTTGTTGGACATCTATCCCTAGGCCAATAATTAACTTTTGAACAAAGTGATATGTCATCCCTTGGGCCTCTTTATAACAATCGACTATACATTAAAGTTGTCATTGCACGACACAAAGTGAAATGTGTTCTCATAGATAATGAATTAGGTCTAAATATTATGTCTTAAATATCATGAAACATCTTGGATATATGATAGCTGATCTCCAACCAAAAATGATCACTATAAATGTCTATGACAATGAAGAGTAGGAATCACAAGGCACCATCAACTTGCCAATTATTTTTGGGCCCTTGACCCATGATACACTATGCCATGTGTTAGAAATAGACCTATATTACAATTTTATTTTGGGAAGGCCTTGTATACATGAAATTTGTGCAATCTTATCGACATTGCACCAATGTCTCAAACTTTCTCATTCAGGTATGGAGGTCACTATCAAAGGAGATTTGTAGCCCTATGAACATTATAAACATTTACAAGCTGAGTATAAAATATTTAACTACCATTTTGGCCTTGATTCAATTCCTAAGAAGGACAAGGGGAAATAAACACTTATTGATTTTTCAGAGGCCAATTACATAGACCTACACAACCTTAATTCATCTTCCCATATGCCACATCCTAAATTGTTTAATCATTTTACCATCTCAGCCAATAGCCTAGGAGAATATTTGACCCATGACAACTTTCACATTACCAAGATTCCACAACACCGCAAGTCCTATGGAAGACCTAAATCCAAGTCACCTTGCATGGAATGGAAATACAAAGGGAATGGAAAACTTCATAGTCTAGATCCAATCATCTTCACATTGACCACTAGCTAAGAATAGGACATACTTGAAAATGATGAAACCTGGTTATATAATGATAAACTAGTCGATTATTATAAACATGCCAAATACCCCATTCCTAATAGGATCATAGAGAATCAAGCCTAAAGAGGAGGAGGCCTTGGGCTAAATCAGCTGGGTACACTTGAGCCAATCTCCATACTTGAAAATGATGAAACCTGGTTGTACAATGATAAACTAGTCGATTATTATAAACATGTCAAATACCCAATTCCTAATAGGATCATAGAGAAATCACATTGACCACTAGCTAAGAATAGGAGATAATTGAAAATGATGAAACCTAGTTAAATAATGATAAACTATTCAATTATTATAAACATGCCAAATACCCCATTCTTAATAAGATCATAGAGAATCAAGCCTAAAGAGGAGGAGGCCTTGGGCTAAATCAGTTGGGTACACTTGAGCCAATCTCCATACTTAGGTACAAAGGAACCCATGGTCTTGAAGTTAAACCACCTAAGGGTGACCCCACATATCTTATTCATGTTTCAATTCCAACAACTAATGATGATGATTCCAAAATCAAAGGAAAGTCTGGTCACAAACTTTATGAAGAACTAGCCAATACCAATCTATTTGATACTCATGCCATTTGTACCATTACCGAAATAAACCAACATAATCCACTTCCTCTATATCACCCTTAACCTATATCTTGAGACCAAAAAGAATCCATAGTGGTTGTAGACAAATTTGATAATATTGAAGCATTTTGTGATTTTTTAGGCCTAAGAGATAATGTTACGTTGGGAGACCACAAACAAGGGTTTTTAATCAAACTAGATCTTGCCACCTATTTTGGAGAATGGGTAAACACCCATAGCCACAAATAATTAAATAAAATATTTAAGTCCTAAAGTGAAAACCTATATGAGGTGCTTTTGGATCAGGGTAAAATTAAAGAGAAAGGTCAATTTTCTAGTGAAACCTTATTTTAGGTTCCATTAGATGGGGGTGTTCAAATTTCCTCAAACATAGCTCCACAGGCCACCAATGATGAACTTGACTATGTTTCTGAGTTTAGTTCTAAAGAATAACATGCCTTCAACAAAATCATCCAAGAATTTATAACAATGTTTATCATATGGTCATACCTACCACTAAGAGATTTTGATTCATCTTGTTTAGGTGAAATTGAAGAGCCAGTCCAAACAAAGGACTTAATCATTGTAGGTCAATTCAAATCATTGCCAACCATTTTGGAAGATATTTTGACTTTCCTCTTAGAAGACACTATATAAGTCAACATCCAAACTCTTGATGACCCAAAATGGATCAAATTAGGTGCATCCCTCACTAAGGAGGAACATGACATATTTATATCCCTTTTGAGGGATTTTGTTGACATTTTTACTTGGGCCTATTCAAACATGCTAGGTTTGGACCCTGCCTTGGTTGTGCACTACCTTGTTGTACATCTTGATGTTAAATGTGTGAAGTATAAATTACACAAGATACATCCTCATATTATTGTATTAGTAAATAAAGAGTTTGAAAAATATTAGAAGCAAGATGTATTCACCTGATTGATTACTTAGAGTGGATCTCAAATGTTGTGCCTATCATCAAGAAGCCAAAAGGAGTTAAAATTTGCATTGATTTCAAAGATATAAACAAGGCTTTCCCTAAGGAAGACTTTCCTCTGCTAAACATTAACATGATAGTTGACTCCATAGTGGGTTATGAAATGCTTTCACTAATGGATGTATTTTTAGGATACAACTAGATTTGGATTGCACCAGAAGACTAATATAAGACAATGTTCACCACTCCATGGGGAAATTTTTGTTATCAAGTTATGCCACTTGGTCTCAAGAATGTTGGGGCCACATACCAAAGAGCCATGGCCATTATATTTCATGATATGATGCATGACATTGTTGAAGATTATATCAATGACATACTAAGTAAATTAAAGACCAAGTCTAATCATCTAGTTGCACTACAAAAGATAGTTTCAAGGCTTTATGAATACAAGGTCAGACTCAAACCTAAGAAGTGTTTTTTTGGAGCTACTTTAGGTAAACTGATAGGCTTCATTGTCTCTCATATAGGCATTGAAATTTATCCTAACAAAGTATAAACCATTAATAAAATGCCACCACCTTCTAATTTGAATCATCTCCATAGTTTGTAAGGCAAGATCCAGTCTATCAAATGTTTCACATCATAGTTGGCCGATAAATTCCATCCATTTACACACTTACTAAATATAGGTGTCACATTTCATTGGGATGATAAATGTCAGAAATCCTTTAGCACATAAAGGATTATCTCACCAATGCACCTATTTTGTTGCCACCTATGCTAGGGAATCCATTCTTACTATATCTATCTACCATAAAGAAAGCCCTGGGGGTACTTCTATCTCAACATGATGATAATGGAAAGAAACATGCCATGTACTATCTAAGCTATACACTAGTCTCATATGAACACAACTATATACCCATTAAAAAATCCTATTTAGCTATGGTCTTCATAGCTCAAAAACTATGACATTACATGGTAAACAACAAGACCATAGTTATTTACAAAGTATATCTACTCAATTATATACTATCTAAGATAAGTTTACAAGGCTGTCTAGCCAAATGAATCATGATTTTAATTGATTTTGAAATATAATATGTCAACTAGAAGGACATCAAAGGACAAGTTCTTATAGATCAGCTTACTGAAGCTCCCCTTGTAGATACCAAACCACTAACTTTCTAATTCACAGATGAGTCCATCGTGAAAATCATTGAAACACCTCTTGAGGATCAACACTGGAAGCTATATTTTGATGGATCATTCACATCACATGGATTGAGGGCATGCCTATTATTTACTACACCATAGGGAGATCTCATCCCTAAATAATTTTGTATCAACTTTATTTGTAATAATAACATGGATCAATATGAAGCACTCATCTTAGGGATTTGACATATAGTAAAATGTAATATTTAACATATAAAGGTTTATGATGATTATCTATTATTCATACAAACCACTTTCAAACCAAAGATGATAAGATGGTGCCATACAAGGCCATGATTGACACTCTCAAATAGTATATTTCTAACGTATAGTTTGAACATATACCAAGGGACAATAAAAGAATAATAGATGCCATGGCCACCATTGGCCTTTTGATCCATCATACAAATAAGGCAAATTAATATCAATTCCTTTTTAAAAATCTTCTAATGCCAGCTCATAAACTTTCAACCATTATAATGATCTATCATATTGTTGGTCCAAGATATATATGGTATTCATAACTTTTTACCTACCTTCATGACCATATCGTTCCACCTAAACTATCACACAAACAAAAAAAGGCCTTTACCCACCAAACCACATGATATACCTTACTTGGACCAACCCTTTTCCATCATAGTTTTGATGGAACTCTACTTCATTATCTAAATTTGGAATAATCAACATCAATGTTATGGGAAATTCATGGAGTATGTGGATCCCACATAAGTGAGGCCATCCTATCCAAAAATATCCTACATACTAACAATTATTGGCTAACCATAGATGTAGATGTAGCTACTTACATCAAAAAGTGTGACAAATGTCAATGGTATGCCAATCTAATTCATGCCCTAGACAAAAATCTAAAACCGGTGTTTACACCATAACCATTTGCCATATGGGGCCTTGATTTCATTGGGAATATTAACCCAACCTCATATGATGTCCATAAACACATCCTTACCATTATTAAATATTTAACTAAGTGGGTTGAATCTATACCTCTCATTTACATGACTAGAAACAAAATTTCCAAGTTCATCTTGAAACATCTCATTTGCTGCTATGATATCCCATCTAACATTATATCTGATAATGGTAGATCATTTAAGAACAAGGATGTCAAAACAATATGTTCCAAGTACAACATTAATCAATAATTTTATACCACATATTACCCAAAAGGTAATGTCTAGGTAGAAGAATCCAATAAAACCATTGTCAACATCCTTAATACGATTCTCAATGATAATGGTCATGATTGGCAACTCCAAATATTCCATGCCTTCTAGGCATACTGTACCCCAATAAGAACCACTCCATATTCCCTATTTTATAGCACTGAGGCCATTCTTCCCATTGAATTTGGGTTGCCATCTTTGCACATCTCATTGAAGCATGTTCTGGATAATGAAGATTATCGAATAGTTCACTGATAAGCATTAGAGTTACTTAATGAAAAATGCTTAGCTATTATTAAAAACTTTCAAGAATACCATATTTGACTCTATGGAAACTATAACCATTGAGTCAAACATAGAAAGTTCAAGTTTGATGATCGATACTATCCTTAAATAAAACTAATAAAATACTATAACTGAGAAGAAATACAAGGACAAGTTCAAACCCAATTGGATAGGCCCATACACCATTGTTGAAAACTATGGATCTGGAGCATATAAGCTCACTACACTAGATGGAGATGAACTTAATGAGCCAATGAACATTATACACCTCAAGCATTACTTCATTTGAGAGACCTATTGTATTATATATGGGGCACATTTATATTATACCATAATATCAACACTCTTCTTTTAACCATACCTTACATAATTCTACCATACCTTTCCTTTTGAACACATTTTTTAAACCTCTCTACCCAACCCTTTTCCATTGGTTCCATTCCATTAGTTTTTTGGGCATCTTCAGTGAGGGCATTTAGATTAAGTTTTAGTAGTTGATTCCATATTCTAGATAGAGGTCATATTTTTGACCAGTATGATAATAGTTGGTAGTTGCATCATTCATTTCCTATTATATTTGATTTTGAGTGCTCCTAATTATAACCACCTTTGGTAAAATTAGAGTCCCATTGTCATGCTACTAATTATAACCAACTATGGGGAAATTAGTATCATTGACCTATGTTGTTATTTCCTAATTATAATTGCCTATAGGAAAATTAAGAACATTGTATTTTATCATGATTTAAGGTCCCACCTTGCCATTCCTATGTTGTACTATGCCATTTTCCTTATTTACCTATTATTACAAATGTGCTGCTACCTAGTCAGATTTGTCCATTATAAGGTGGAAATACAGTGAATTAAGGTATTAATGGGACTATGTAGGCAACACTCGATTTACTTTGAGGTCATCTCATTCACCCTTTTCCACACTCTATCCATTTTATGAGAAATTGTAAGTTTAAATGCTCTCACCATTTTGTGAGCATTTTTAATTTTAAATGCTCTCAACATTTTGTTTATTGGACTATTTAGTATCTTATCATTATTGATGAAGTTAAGATACATATAAAATTTTAAAAACATTTGTAAAAGATATTTATAATCCTAAACAATTGCCATGTCAACCATTTCTTTGCCTTAAGGATTTTGGGACCCCTAACTATTTCATAAGAAACCATTTGTCATTTAGTTTTCCCATCTTTACTGGATTAACATCCCATACACTTGTCATTTTATGATACCATTCCCATTATTCCTCTATAACATCAATCATGTTTTTTTGATCATCATTTTCATCTATCCCATCTTATGGGAGAATTACATTTGGCCTAAAATTTATGTTGGACATTGTATCCATAGAACTATGTAGGCAACATCCAATTTCCTAGTTGCATCTAGAATCAACTCAACCACCTGCTTCCTTTTCTTATATTCCCCCCATTTTTTTGTTTGTTTTGTTGTCTCCTATAGCCTAGGGGAAATGTTAATCATCTTGTTTATCTTTTGTTTGTGCTAACATTATGATTAACCATCATTTATATTTTTTCATGTTTTATTTATTTTGCTTGTTTTTCTATTTGTTAACTTTCTTATTGTGCCTTGATTCAACCTATGTGAATTCATTGGGTGATTCCTTAGACATTATTATTAAATCCATCCATATTCATACATCAACATTATCATCATGGTATTTATCATTGGTGCATTATTTTTAATTTTTTATTGGATCATGTGTCAGTCCTTATGCATATTTTGGATACATTATCATGGTATTCTATTATGATGCATACCATCATGTGCTATAATAAAAACTAGATTGAGAAATTTTACAAGAAATGTAGTCATGATATTTATTCTTGGCACCTAAAAAATTCTTGATCTATCCAAATCAATTCCCAAATAAAGAGTAATTAAATCATGACATAATTTTAATCCTTGTTAGTTAAGACACACATATCCATACTAGCAAGTTTCCCAAATTCATCTTTATTCTCTATATCGACTTAATCTTACTTCGTGAGTATAGATTTAGTCTATAAGCCCCATTATCCACTTGGCTATATTACTTCCATCATTCTACCAATGATTATAACTACTTTTGGGCAAATCATTGTTTACCATCCCACCCATAGAGCCAATGATTATAACCACCTATGGAAAAATCATTATGAATTGATTTATTGGGAGGTTAATGATTATAACTACCTTTGGGAAAATCATTATATTTTTTTTGCCCAACTAGGGCATGTTTTCATTGTGATAATGCTTATAACCACCTTTGGGCAAACCATTATTTTTATCCACCCAACTGGGGCATATTTTTATTCTTCCAATGATTATAACCACCTATGGGCAAATCATTATTTTTCCTTATAATGATTATAACCACCTTTGGGAAAATAATTCTCTTGTTACCCTAATCCTTTTTTGGCTAATGATTATAACCACCTATGGGAAAATCATTAATTTTTTATCCCGTTATGCTGATGATTATAACCACCTATAGGAAAATCATCTTATTTATCTACCCAACTAGGGTAATTCACTGTACAACTGATTACAATTGCCTATGGGTAAATTAGTCTTTTCCACCCCATTTTAACTTTTGATCCCATAATTTTATTCCTCAACATTGGTTCATTGTTTTGAGGGACCCATCACTGACCCTTTTTGCTGACCACTCCCTCAAGGGGGAATCTAGATCTCATCCATTTCTATTGGAGTATTAGGCATATAGGACATTTTCATTATTTGAGAATATGTTATTGTGCCTATAGATTGAAACATATTCCCAAATAGGGTATAACTATAGACACATAAAATTGGACACAAATGGCTTCCAACCAAACTTCAGACTAATTCCTAACAACCATTTTGAATTAAGATTAAAAATCATTAAATGTCCCAAATTTGCTTGTGCATGATTCATCAAAGCTTAGAATCATATTGAGGCATCCCTTTTTGGGATACTAACTTATATGCAATAGTAACTTCTCATGTATTCATCCCTCATCACCTTGCAACATCACAACAATTAATTTGGCCTATAGACCTATTAAGTGGGACACTTGAACAAATATAAAATATTGAAAGATCTAAAATACTAATCAAAATAAATTAACAAGATAAACAAGATTAAATGCCTAGTTGAATTATCCATTTGAAATTAATGAATATCTAAAAATAGAAATTCTAAAAATCAAAATATCAAATCCTTTCATCATTTCCTTTATGATTTGTCAAGCTCTTTAAAAATATCTTCAAATATTTAATTTGAGATCCTTGCCTAATAATTGCAAATCATAATTACTCGATAACTATTAACTCAACTAGAGTTAGTTTTATCTCACCTAGGTTTAGTTTAAACCCATTCCAAGTTTAAACTCAACCTTAACTCACATTATGTGAGAGTTAATTCCTAAGGCTATAAATACAAGGCCATACCCTTTCATTAAAAAAGCTTGGATATTGTAGAGTTATTATGAAAGATTTTCTCCATAAGCCTCATGAAAGTAATGTTATCATGCCCAAATATTAATTCAAGCAACATAAAAGCCAAGGTTCCAAGGAGAGAAGCAACCAAACAACCTCCATTATCAAAGACTTATTGATGCACAAGCTGAGCAAGCCTTTAAACAAGCCATTTGGTAGCTCTAAGTAAGGTAAAAGAGTTGTTTCTTTTATATTTTTATTATGGTTTCATTAAATCTTATTACCTAAGCTTTTCATAATTTCTAGGATAGAGGTGTTAGGATTTTAGTGTGTTATTTCAAGTTTTATTCTTGGAATAACACAAGACTAACCTCCTTTATAATATAATCCTTGATCACAATTAGTAGATAATTCATTTAGATAAAGCTGACTAAACATGTGGGATAACTTATTACATGAATTTTAATTTGAGTGACTAGTTGTTATTTGGTAGGAGGACACAACTGGTGGAACTAGATAGGGTCAGGGAGCAGAATAGTCTAAATGGTGCATTATTTCCCTAGGAAAAAAGATAACTGAGATGAGAGTATGGATCATCCAATGTATAATATTGATCTATTTTGAATGAGAAATAAGGACATAATGAGGTCAATTGTTTCTCGTAGAGATGGTTCATCTACATAAAAAGTGAATGAAAAGTAGTTTAAAGACCATGAAATGAGGTGAACTAAGTGCATAAAATATTGGTCACAAGTACACTATTTAAAATTAAGTGTTAATTTATGTTTCTACCTTTGTCCCCATTTTATTCTTTAAATGTAAAAAGATTCAAGTACTAGAGTAAAATGAAAATGCATACCTAAACTTATATATGAAGAATAATCTTGAATGTAGGCCAAAATATTGAACTATGCTTCATGTATAACTTGAAATGAAGTATATGTAAAATCAATTCTTACTTAAGATAAAATCAAGAAGTAAAACTAGAAAACTTATAGATATAATAACAAGGAAAAAATACACCTGATTGGGTACATGAATGGTTGTGTTTTATGGTGAAACAAATTGGTAGGGTAGGACCCTTGGAGATTTATTCTTCATTGATATAGATTGGATTATACTGTACATTCCCTAATCCTCATTGATAAGTGAGTGTGCTTAGAACTCAAGGTGTGTTTAACTCCATCAATGTATACCCAAAGTGGTGAAGTAGTTTGGAATCCTTGTATGAATTCTAATGGATTGTTTTGATATAAAAAGTGAACCAACCACTAAAAATGGAATAAACTTCATTTATGGTTCAAATTTAGCACAAAACTAGTATAAATGATGATATTATTTGAATCTAGTGTATACAATATGGATAAGGACATGAATTGCCACACCATTTATCAAACTGGTGAAAAACCAAGTAAGGAAATGGTTATGTACCATGCACATGCCCCCAATTTTGACATCTTGGTTTATATAGGTTATGAAATAATAAAATTTGAAATTATAGGCAAAAAACTTGTGTGCTAATCTAAAAATCATCCTACACATGATGCCCCAAACTAAGTGAATCTGAGACAAACCCAAGTATTTTTCTAAAAATTGTGACTACGTACATGTTGCAAATACTATCTTTGACTCTAGGAATTTTTTTAAATGACTATTTTATACTACTGAGATAAAAATGCACTATTTTGGACACAATCAACTTGTGCCCTTGTTCAAATGGAGTGCTATTGTCTAAAACTAATTTTTGAGAATGAATCATAATCAACTATGTAAAACCTATAAAATTTTGTGTGTATTACACTTTAGGGGCTTAGTATCTAAGACAAACCACTGTGTATGCCCCCTCTTTTGAGGTGATTTTTTAATCATGAAAAATAACTTTATTAAAAAAAATTTATGCCAAAGATGTTATGAAAATTTGTAAATATGAGTTGTAATGATAACATGGAGGAGCATGGCATCATCATATGTAAACTAAGAAAAGTATAAATATAAGATGCACATAGAAATAAACATACATACTAACATTGTCAATATAGATGTGATTAATGAATAATTTAATTAAGTGATCAAAACTAAATATTAAAAGTTGAATACAACTACCCAAGGAGGGATGCATGATATCAAAAAATGGAAATATGCATGATATCCATCATGGCATCAAAAATTGAGAAAGCAAGAGTAAAAAAGTGTCATGTCCATGATGCAAAATTATAAAGAGAACACACAAAACACATCATATAATTTAAAGGGGCCACACATAAAGGACATACTCAAATGTCACTCACAAACATAGAAACATGAAATAGGCTTAGAGTCACACACAAAGACATGTTAAAATATATGAAATCCACTATAGAGTACACACAAGACATGAATCAAGAAATCAAACATGAAAAAAATAATTAATATATGTAATTGATCCACATTAGTAATTCATAACATTAGTATATTTAATAACTAAAGTATCCAAGAAGATATAAATATGAATGTAAATGATCAATATCAATAGATTTTGTGCAATGTAAAGAACTAAGGTATGAACAATAAGGGATAGCCAAATAATGGTAAAACATGTGTAAGAGATGACCTATGTAAACTTATTAAATTATGAACAAGCTGTAGGAGGCCTATGAATAGTTTGGATATAAGAATTTTTAGTCTATGTTCATTGGGATGATGCTAGTGGAATCAAATAATAATGTGGTACACTATTGTCTAGGTAGATTGCTTTTTTCTATTTGTAATTTTTGACTCTGAGATAATGAAATAACCTAAAACTATGTCTATAAATGGTAGCTTGTATGTTATACATTCACTCATGTAAAATTTGTGAAGCATTTTTGATAAAAAGTGGATCTATAGAGAAATATTTAGTATAGTGAACACAAAATAACTAATGAAAATAAACGACACAAATCATTCATAGGTCTTACTTTATAGATTTCCTAGATTTTTCTATAAATATTTTTGAGTATATGAACTAAAAAAATAGAGAAAAATATACTAACTGATGAATCCTATAAGAGACTCAAAATCAATGGGTCATGTGTCTAAGATAGGAATGGTGACTTTTCTTGGATGAAGTGCCATATTTATGTGATTGAGATGAGTTGAATGTAGAATATGAATACTGATTTCCTTCTATGCCATAACTACCACTATCATAAGGATGATTTATAACATATTATGCATGTTGTTGAGTATGATTAACTCTATGGATTTTGAGAACCCATCATGGAGTGCATGAATAATTTGTTGGTGCATTGTGTGAAACACCCTTAGTGACCTATAATATCAATCTAGGATGTGTAGGAGTAGAGAGAGGATCTTGAGAATCTATGACAAATATCTTTTAAATTGGCCTTATGTAATGAAATTTCTTTATAAATTAACCAATAAATCACAAGATAACTAAAATATAGAAAAATATATATATTCCAATTCAAGGGGGCAACTTTTAAATCCTTAAAATAAGATATAATTCATAAATATGATGATTGGAGTGAGCCAAACTCCTCCATATATATATAATTAATGGGGGAGTCACACCCATTCATCCCACCCTTACATCTTAACAAGTTAGCCTAACACAATAATTAACTAAAGAATGTGATTAGAAATGAAGAGTATGCCATAGATTAAGACCTTAACATGCCCCCCTCCTTATAAACAACATTTATCTCAACATGGAATAACTCTAGATGCTACTGAAGAAATATGGTATCCTGCCATGTGGCATCCTCATAAGGAAAATTATTCCATTTGACCAAATACTCCTTAATTTCTCTGGTTTGAAGCTGTTTAGTGTGTTTATCAAAAATATTCTTAGGTTCAAGTATGACATGAGATTACTCATCTAGTACAATTAACTCAACTCATGTAGAGATGGTTTGACTAATTACCTTCTTCAAGTAAGAAACATGAAAGGATGGATGAATTTGAGTATAATGGGGAAGCTCAACTTTATGCGACACTAACAATCTTATGTAGGATTTAATAAGGACCATAATACTTAGTAGATAGTTTTTTATCCTTTTTGTGTTACTTTAGGGATACTGATTATATGGTTAGAGATGAACAAATACCCAATCACCTGCTTCAAAAATCTACTCACTAGGACGCTGATCAACTTGTTATTTCATGTGATTCTATGTTATGGCTAAATTCTCTTTGAGACTAGCAAGAACTTCTTGTTAGTGGTGAATGTGCTATTCCACAACACACACTTTGGTCTAGATCTAAAATTATGAGGTGAAGGAAGGAGTTCAATACCCATATAGTTCCATAAATGGAGATATTTTGGAAGAAACATTGAATGAAGTGTTATACCACCATTTAGCTAGTGGTAGCCATTGAATCATTTTTATTGTTTATCTTATGCAAAAAAATGAATATAAGCTTCTAGAAATTTATTTACCACCTCAATTTTCCGATCATATTGAGAATGATAAGGTGAACTATGAGCTAATTGAGTTCCTAAACATGAAAATAAATCAATGTAAAAATTACTAGTAAAAATTAGATCATGATCACTCATTATGATCTTGGGGGTACCATGTAGCTTTTAAACTATATGCAAAAAATAAGTAGTTATGATAGTGGATATAAAGGGTTATGATAAGGAAAAAATTAGGAATATTTTGTGAGTATATATAATATCACCATGATGATATTTTTACCTTCTGAACTATGCAAACCAGTGATGAAATCCATATACACCTCCTCCCACCACTGACTCGAAATGGATAAAGGTTGGAGAAGACTTGGTAGCTTAATTGTTTCTCACTTATTTTTTTGGCACACCAAGCATTAAATCATAAATTTTTGTACATCCACTTTGAGTCTTTCTTAAAAAAAATCCTTTTTGATCCGATGATAAGTTTTCAAAAAACTTGAATGCCTTCTTATGGGAGATGAATGAATCTCAAAAATGATCTTATTTTTGAGGGAAGAATTCTTACATAGGTATAACTGATCTTTATAACATAAGACATTTCCTTTAGATACAAATTTTTCTAAGTCACTAGCTTCATGTTGGATACTATTAATTAAAGTGTGAGTATTCACATCATTTTCCCATTCATATCTAGTATTTTCCACCCAATCAACCTTGCAAATAGTCATGGCACACAAAATTGCCTCAGTGGATTCATCCTTCCTAGATAGTGCATCAAAAACCACATTTTATTTACATTTCTTTTATATTATTTCAAAGTCATACTAACATTTTAGTCAACCACTTTTATTTTTCTTCATAAGACAAGTGTTATTCCAATAAATATTTGAGATTATCAAGATTAGTCTTTACCTTAAAATGTCTACCCATTAGATAAGGTCACCATTGTTTGATTGCATGAAGTATAAACATCATTTCCTTCTCATAGATTGGATTTAAGATATTATTACCCTTGATTTTATAGCTATCAAATTACAATGGTTTACCTTCCTATATGAGTCCTACCCCAATTCCAGATCCTGATGCATCACATTCAATAATGAAAGTCTTTGAAAAATATGGTTTAGCTAAAGTTGGAGTAATGCACATGGTCACTTTAAGTTTCTCAAAGGCCTTGATGGCTATTTCATTCCAATGGAAAGATTCATTTTTAAATAATGATGTAAGTGGGGATTTAATGCTACCATAACTCTTCATAAAGTAATGATATTAACCTATTAACCCCAAAAACCCATAGAGGTTTTTGATAGGTTTTGGCAATAGCTACTCAATCATAGCCTTGATTTTTTGAGGGTCTACATTGAATCCTTCATGTGAAATAATGTGACCCAAGTATTCCACCTCTTTTAATCCAAAATAACATTTGGAAGGTTTTACATAAAGTTTATGATTTTCTAGAGTGACTAGAACATTTTTCACATGCTATAAATGTTCTTCCCAAGTCTTAATATATATGATAATGTCATCAAAAAATACCAACACAAATTTTTAGAAAAATGGATTAAAAATAGTGATGATTAGACTCTAAAATGTTGATGGGGCATTGGTGAGAGAAAAATGAATTACCAAAAATTCATAATTTCCTTCATGAGTTCTAAAGGTTGTCTTACAAATATCCTAATTTTCGATTTGAATTTGATGGTATCTTAAATGAAGATCTAATTTTGTAAATTAAACAACACCATGTAACTCATCCAACAAATCATCGATTATTGTGATAGGGAACTTATCTTTTATGGTACATTTGTTTAGTTATCTATTATATGGGCACATTCTATAAGTCTCATACTTATTATGAACCATGATTAATGGGGATGAAAATGTGCTTGGGCAATGTCTAATGGTACTAGCCTCCAACATCTCATATACCATTTTTTTAATTTTACTCTTCTGGGCATATGGGTATCTATTTTGGTGAATGTTGGGTGGTTGAATACCTAGAAAATTTTGAATGAAATGATCATGATCTCAACTTGGTCATATTGATTTTGACATTGCTTAAAAAATGGTTGAGTGGTCATCAATAATCTATTGGATATCAGGATGTGTAGATATATTCAATGGTTGAACTTCTATGGAGCATAATGTAATAAAAAATCCATCAACCCTTTTACAAAGAAGATTCTACATTTGATGAAAACTAACCAAATGTGGAGATTTTTCATGTATTCCCATTAATTCATAGGTCCTTCCTTTAAAATGAGAGTGATCAAAGAGATCCCATAAATTCATCTCAATCATACCCAAGGTTGTGAGCCATTGGACTCCTAACATAATATCTAATCCACCCATGGGAATATAAAACATAGGGGAATTGATATTGTAGTATCCCATGACCACTTTGATATTATGGAATTTAATATAATAATTGACCATAACCCCATCTACAATCATGACTTAAAAATATGGAGTAAGGTAATTAAAATAATTTAGTCATGCCACGAATTTATTTTTGATGAAATTATGTGTACTCCTGGAGTCAATCAATACTATCATCTTTTTTTCTTTAGGTAACCTAGAACTTTGAGAGTTTGGGGAGTGATAATACTAGAAAGTGCATGGCATGAAATAGTGGGCTGGGACTCTTCTGAATCTAATTCAAACACTTTGTCTTCTTCATTAGATTCTATTTCATATTATTCTTCATCATTGGCCCATTCAATGTAGAATAATTTATTGTCAGCACACTTATGACCTTTGCACCATTTCATATCACAATTAAAACATAACCCTTTGGAGTATTTCTATTCAATTTGGTGAGGAGTCAATATTTTAGGGTGAGAGAAGGTTTACATTAGACCAAAATGTTTTTTGTTTCTAGTGAAAACCTTCTATTTGACCAGATCTCTTTCCTCTACCCTATGAGAAAATACAATGGATTTTGATACAATGCTTGGATTAAATATTCAAACATATAGTTGGATTTTATCCTTGAGGCCAACCAAGAAGAGATCATTCTTGTTGTCATTTGAGATATCATCCACCTTCAAAGATAAAATATGAAATTGTTGAATTTACTCTTTGACTAAACCTGATTACCATAGCTTTGCTAGTTGGTTATAGTTTTATGTTACACTATAATGGTAGTGCATTTGTATCTCATCCATGAACATTGACTAAGTAACAATAATACCCTTATTTTTTTTATGCATAAAGCCAGTGATACTAAATAAACTACTCTGGCTTTAAATATAAGGATGCCATAACCACCTTTTATCCACATGAGATCTGATGTATATCAAAAAAATTATCCATTTGGTTGATCTAAGTAAAGGGATCCTTCCCATAAAAATTCCACATTTCAACTTTTAGAGTCATGTTTCTTACATGTAGTGGATTTGGATTTGTTTGGGAGTGGCTTGAAGATCCACCCAGGTTGGGTTGTGAAATATTTGGACCCAAATATCCACCTTGATTGGCTTGAGTAATAATTATTTTTGGTTGGTTTTGAGGATGTTGAAAAACCTTCATATTTTTACCAAGTTTTTTATGAGATCATCCAAGCATTGATTTATCTATCTACTTTATTCATCATATCTGATTACAACACTTGCATACTAGTTTATACACCTTACATATCATACTCCAATTGATTCAATTTATGATTAGTTATAGAAAATATATAATCATAGATCCACCTTCTAACTACATATCTTATTTTATAGGAGTTTTCCTAGGATTTTCATTACTCTTTCCCCAGCCCTTAGTCTACGGTCATGACACAAATAACCTTGCCAATATCCATCCTAATTTTCACCATTGACCTAAATTTGATAAAGCAATATGGTAATTATTTTGGCCTGAATTGGAAAAACACAAAGAATGGCTATAATACATATTTTTATTAGATTTACAAAAATATAAAAAAAATTGAAAAATTCTAAAAGTTGTGAATTATAGAACAATTTTATAGAAAATAGAGAAAATGAAATAAATCCATCAAAATATGTCTTCTAGTCTTGCAATATTTACTAAAAAATCCTTATATTATCCTAAAACTCCAAGAAAATAATTGTGAATTAATTTGCTTTGGTTTGATAGATATAACAAAAATAATTTCATTGCCCAAATCATTACTCTGATATCACTTATAATGAACTTTATTCAAAATTTTAGCAATAAATCACAAGATAAATGTAATATAGTAGAATATATTCAATCCAATTTGAGGGGGAAACCTAAAAATCCTTACAATAATATATAATTCATAAATATGATGATTGGACTGAGCCACACTCATCCATATATATAGAGTTAATAGGGGGAGTCACACCCATTCATCCCACCCTTACATCTTAACAAGTTGGCCTAACATAGTAATTAAATAAGGAATGTCATTAGAAATAAAGAGTATGACATAGATTAAGATCTTAACACCATTTGAGGATAGGCCTACTTATAAGGGTAGAAACCTACTTTTAAACTTTCTCAGTAGGTTGCACCTTTCTAGGTGGTTTAACTAGGATTTGTGGTATATGAGCCATATCTATTTGTGTTAGGGGATATTCATATGGGATACCTAGAAATATGATGACCTCATCAACATAAATGTACTTTAGGCACCTGTTAATTATATAAGGGACTTTATGAATCTTTTGAATCCAAGGAAGCCTGAGCAATAATATATCAAATACCTATTAGCATCCTAGGTTGCACCCTAGCTGAGAAGTGGATTGTTCAGGTCCTCTTGCTCAAACCTAGTTCAACATAGGAATGACCCTAGGCTATGGGTCACCTAATCTTAGGTTAGACCTCTGGATAAGGCTGAATTCCTTTTGGGACTATCACCTAGACTAAACCTAAATTAGCTTCTTGATGGGAAAAGGGGAGAGAGATTAAAAATAATCTATGAAATCATGTAAAAGGGGGGTGATGCACCAAATGTTTTGATACTTATAGTTGCACAAGAAACACTATAACATGAATTAAATACTACATAATATCACTTCACTCAATCTTTGATCAACCCTCACATAGGTATTTCACAAAAAAACATGGACTAGCTATTGACCTAGTATGGGAGGGCAATTGTCCACTTCTAGATTGACCAACATACCATATATGAACTTAAAATGACTTATGATAACTACCAAAACACTTCATGAAGGTGAGAAAACTCAGATAGAGGCAAGGAAAATACACATTCACTTAACCAAATCAATGAAGTCATAAGAAACACTTCAATTCAGCTTGTAAATAGAGGACTTTAGTCTTTTATTGCATCAAGTAGGTGTTATAGTACAAATCTTGGTAGAGTCTAGTCATGCCATAGAGGGATATTTTTCAAGGCCTAGAACCTTGTATTTATATCAAAATATGATGAGAGATATGGGGATCATGCATATAAATATGGAGAAGGGAGTATAATGACCAAGATTTCCAATCATTCTAGCATTGATGCCATTAGAAAAGATCATAATGCTTAAGATTACTTCTATAAGGTAGCCATAACAAATGTATCAGTATCTTTCAGTTTATTTTTAGCCTACATTGATTCTCCTTATGGTTATAACAATGGGATCAAGTTGTTTGAAGTCAAATTTTGATGTTGAAGTAGTTAAAACAACTAGATCAATCTATTCTGATCTTGTTCTGGCATGGATTGTTCCCTACTAGTTCATATTTAGTGTGTAAGAGTGGAGAAAAGGGTCATAATAATGCTACTATCTTGGTGATGAACCCATTGAAGCTAATGTGTCTGGCTTCATGGCATCCCCTTGAAACATTTGCTCTAGTTCCACCTTAATCATATTTGATTTTAATTTAAGTCTCAAGGCTTTGAATTTTGATATCAACCATTAGTCTTGATCTGGGTTTTTAAGAATGTGCCATTTTACATCTCTTCATTAATTTTTAGGATCTTATTATCAATCTATCTACTTTTGCACTTGCACTATATGGTCACCTCATATTCATCATGAACTTATTGACTTTTTGACCTTATCACACCATTTATCTTCCTCTACATAACTCAAATGTGTACCATTGATTTACCCAATACTTACTATGGTTGTGATACTTAGAAACCATGCATTTGTCTTTAATATTCATTGACTTGTTGACCCATTGCTCATCATCAATCTAATTTGGTATGATGGATCATACATCATTGATCAACCTAGACCCACTAGATTTACCAATCACTATATACCGTTAGATATCCATTTAGGTACCTAAGATCTTAACACTTGTTAGCCTCATGCTTGATCTTAGGATACACTAACCTTTTGACTATGAGTTCATCGTTATATCCTAGGTGTATGATCAAATGTGCTTCATTAGATATTCTAGTCCCAATGACATCACTGATCACCCACTCACCATTAGATCTTAACTCAAGCTTCCACAATTTGGACACTTTTTAGCTTATTAATCATCCTTGGGAAATTTTTAATCCAAATGACTATTTATGAGGCTTAAACTTGATGTTTGCATGCACATTTCACTCTGCAAGTCTAACTTTAAAGGCTTATATCTTGAGATAGAAAGCTCATCAAGATACAAATTTTTAGATGATGATATTGGCACTAAATGCATCATTTACACATGATCCTTTGGGCTTGAGAGGATTCTTTAGCATACTTATAAAATGCATAAGCAAACTAGTCTATTTACTACTCTATGATGTGTGATGATGGTCTAGTTCTTCTAGATTTGTGCTCGATTTGTTGTTTCTTTAAAAGGCTATAATGAACTTCTAAGACTTTGTGCAACCTAATTTATGCCCCTAAATGCTTAAAACACCAAGATAACCTTCTAGTTTTTTCACTTTACAATCCTAGACCTATTTCTAAGCCTACTTCCCAAGGATCAATAAATTACACTTTAAGCTCACTTAAAGTGTTTCAAAAGCTTTATAAACAATATGAGATTCTTCTTCTCCTAATTTTGTCCACTCATTCCATCTAAAACGTTGCTCAGCTTCTTATTCTAGATTAGGTAAATTTTGGTATATAGGCCAAATTTGGCCAACATCTTTGGTGACTCAACTAGGTAGCATGCCTATTATGCTTGAAAAATTGAACCATTTACATTATTCTTGGATTCACCAATAATGATGAATCTGATCCATGACTACAAGAAACCTTTTGACTTGTAAAGAAAATGAGTTCCACTAAAATAGGGAAGGTAAAAAACAAAATAAAGAAGCTAACTAAATAAAGCAAAAGCAAACAAACTAATGTGCTAGGATAATAGTTGGAAGAAAGCTAAAATAAAATAACTATGTATAGGGAACTCAAACTTTAGTAGTAATGTTTTAAGTGTATCCCATTAAATAGGATAGGAAGTTCCTCACCATCCATCCTTACAAGTTAGAAAGTATTGTGGGATTTACATCTAGAGATTGTGTATGGACCACTCCAGAGAGAGTCAAACTTTGTATGCCTTCCTGGATTAGCTGTATCCTCATCCTACTTGAGGACAAAATTTCCTTATTTTGAAACTTCATGAATAAGCTTCTTTGTCAAAGGATCTCTTCACTTTTTCTTGATGGCTTTCCATGGCTAGCATGGACTGATGTCTTATCTCTATTGACTCTATAAGCTTAGCATATTTGATCTCCATATATTATCTTATAGGGAGAGTTGGATATTTACCTCTTGTGGGTGATCCTATTAGACCATAGAGTTGACTTTAATTTGAGATACCATCACCTTTGATTATCTTCAATTGTTCTTCTTATGATGTTCAATAGGTTCTTATTAGTGGACTCAATAAGACCATTTCATTGGGGATAGTAGTTGATGAAGTGCTGAGATAAATACCATGTTGAACAACCCATGGATTGATCTTAGTCCCCAAAAAGGCCATAACATTGTCATAAAAAATAGTTGAAGGGACTCCAAACCTAGTAATCAAACCTTCATAAAAATCTAGAACATTAGACTCATTTGCTTCTTTCAATGCCACTACTTCTATATATCTAGTGAAGTAATATGTAGCAGTTAGTATCTATCTATGACCTGATCTTGAAGGAGGATTAAGAAGACCAAAAACATCCAATCCCTATTGAACAAAGGAATGATCCACTGCAATTGGTTAGAGAGGTAAGGATATAAGTTTCACCTTTCCTACAAACATAACACATTGTTTGCATTTCCTAACCCATGCATGAAAATCACCTAATAATCTTGGCCAATAATAACCATCTCTCATGATCTTGTGGGCTATGGTCCTTGCTGAATAATTCCCTCCACTATGTTCATCATATAACTCTTCAAGTAACCTTTCCATTTGATGTTGTTTAATGCATCTTAATAACATACCATTAATATCTTTCTTGAATAAAGCACCATTAACAAGAAGGAATGAAATTGATTGCTGTCTAATTTTTTTTGAAGAAGTTAGATTAGAGGGTTAAAGACCATCTTGGAGATATCTTACCAAATCATGATACCAACTAGAAGGTGAAGTATGATCAGCTATAACCTCTTCATCAATTGACATCATAACCAGCTCATTGGCTTATTATAAGTCTTGGGCTGGATGCTCATAGAGTCCTTTACCTCTAATCAGCTTTGTGATTTTGATCCCCACATCATACTCCATTAACTTTGTTATCTAGCCAGATATTTCCTCACTTATGTCCTTATTCAAGAGAAACTCTTTGACACTTGGATGTGAAACCATTAGGTGTATCTTATTATTATACAATAAGTATCTAAATTTATTGAGTGACCTTATGACTAAAAGTACATGATTTTCAACAAAAGAGTACCTTATTTCATATTCTTCTAAGTCTTGACTGAAGAAGGCTATTGGCTACTATAAGGCCTCATGGTTCTACTGCATAAGGATGCCTGAAATGGTGTCAATGTTAGCATAGGTGTACAAAATTAAGTCTTTTGAGAAATCTAGGTTCATGAGCATATGAGCACTAGCCATGGATTTATTAATTTCCTCAAAACTCCTTACTCCTTCCTTGGACTAGTTGAAGCTCTGATTCTTCTTTAGCATGGATATAAGTGGCTTAGCTAAAGTGGTAAAATATGAGATATATCTTTTGATAAAATTGATCTCCCCTAAGAAACTTTGCAAATCTCTTTTATTCTTGGGAAAGAAAAGTGCGAGAATTGAAGCTATTATTTTAGGATCTATACTTAAACCATGCTTTGAAAATATATGTCCTATGAAAATACCTTCATGAATTGAGGAGACACACTTTTTGGGATTCAAGGATACCCCAAATTACCTATACATTTTAAACACTTGCTCAAGGTGAATTATGTGCTCACTTACATCCTTTGAGAACATTATTACATCATCCAAATAGACCAGCACAAATTTGTTAAGAAGGCCCTAGAATTCCATATCCATGGCTCTTTGAAAAGTTATTCTAGCATTGGATAGCCTAAAAGGCATATTTTTATATGCAAATGTCCCCCACTTTATGGTGAAGGCTATCTTGAATAGGTCTGCTTCCTTGACCAAAATCTAGTTATAACACTATAGCCATCCAATAAGGAGAACCTTTCTAAACCTACAACTAACTATAAAATCTATTCCATATATGGTAGTGGATAGTGGTCTTTAAGGGAATTCTTAGTCAGGTTGTATAAGTCAACACACAGTCTAATTTCACCATTATTTTTTCATATTGGAACAAGGTTCACCACCTAAGTTGAGTGCTTTATTGGAAATATAATAGCTAACTCAATGATATTATGAATCTTAGCTCTCATCAAAGGCTCAAGCTTGGGATTAATAAGCCTTTATCTTATTGGATTAGTTTCATCTTCTATCTCAATGGTGTGTTGAACTAGACTTGGGTTAACTCCCTTGATATCATTATATTACCATGCAAATACATGAACAAAACCTGCACATAACTCAATGAAAGCTTCTTTTTCTGAATAAGTGCATACCTTACTCAACTTTAGGTTATTACCAGGTGCAACTTCCATATTGGCATAGTGTTCTTCCTATGTTGACAAAGATAACCTTACTTTCCTTAGCTCATCATCACAACTAAATATGTTTTTAAGTGTGACCAATCCCTTGGGCAACTTATTTTTTTTTAGTTGCATAATCTGATTACCATACTACTAAAAGTATTTTGACTAATTTTTTGAGGAAAACTTAGCTTCCTCTTGTAATAATTTGACAATCTAATTATCATCTTCAACCACTTTCCAATTATCATCATTATCTAGAATAGAAGGCCTTATAACCACCTTAATGTGTGACTAGACCTTTTCACTTCTTACATTAGTTGGGATATTAAATTGTGCCCCAATGGTAGCCAACCTATTTGCATGTTTGTTCTCATTTCTTGGTATTGCCTAAATTTTGAAGGCATGAAAATATTCAAGTAAGTCCCATACCATATGATTATAAGATTTAAGCAATGGGGTTTTGCATACATTAAGACCTCTCACTTGGTGAACTACAAGATCACTATCACCAAAGACTTGTAAGGTGTTAACTTTCATCTTCTTAGCCCATTGTAAACTATGAACTAGTGCCTTATATTTTGTAACATTATTTGAAAAACCAAATTAAAACTTAATAGATGAGAAGTAACTTTGATTTTATAGATAAATCAAAATCATTCCAGCCTTAGTACCATGGTTATTCCTTGATCCATCAAAGTATAATTGCCAAGGATCATCACTAGATTCATCATCCTTTGTCAAGGCTAGAATTGGTGTATCTTTCTCATGCAAGAAATAAACACCAATATATTCTTATTAAATTGGATTATAAGGATAATATTCATGTGAGCTAGAGTCCCAGTCATCAAGGAAAAAATGTGTAATCCCATCTAAAGGTGATTCAATTTCCTCTAAACTATCTTCTATCACCTCATCTAAGATGAGGCAATTGATGTTCACAACACTTGGCATATATGTTTCCAAATGAAACCGTATAATATGTTAAAAATATATGGTTACCTTGGTACCAAACTTGGTCCTAAACATCAAATATATCCAATCAGCTAATAAGTATCTTCCAATCTCTGAGGTAAAGTCCCTTGATAGACAAATGGCAAATAGGGAGGTAAGTACACCACAACTACATCCTGCTAAATGGTAACAATGGGATAAGCATGTAGTGTCAACTTTAGACTCTTAATGATGCCTACTATATTTTTTGGTGAATCATCTAATTGAAATACCCCTTTAACATTTGGTTCATAGACAAGACCAATCTAGTCTATAATTTACTTAGGCATGATAGTGCTACTGGCTCCACTGTTCACCATACAGTTATGAAGTAAAAAGTCACCAACTATCAGAGAGAGGTAGAAGGAAGGAGTCTTGAATTTTCCTTATATTTGTCTCCTTTTTCCAATTTGTGTACCTAATGTACTTGATGCTTCATTGGCTAGTCTAAATTAGTTAGGACATCTTATTTCTTAACTAGTTTTGGAGACACCTTGAGAGTTAAAAGCTCTTGGATGAGCATATATTTTTGTCCTAGAATAGAAAGGGAATCACACATGCTAATGCTGATATTGGATTTATTCATTTGATCCACTATACTAAATGAAGTTTCACTAACCTTTGGTTTCACCTTTTGAACCACTGGTTATTCACAAACTAGAGGTATTTGAGGGACCTTCCCAGTCTCTACATTTTGATTTTTTTGTGTTGTTAGGGTAGCAAGTTAATCTTTGGTAATTTTTGAAATAATATTAGGAGTACTTGAATCATTAGTCACATCTTGAGCCTCGTCAATGGCTCTTCTTTTATCTCTAGTTATAGCTGTAACTTGACCACTTAAAATTCTAATCTCACCACCATGATTGAAAGCAACATAATCATCTATTTGCCAATTTACATTCATGGCATCAGGCTGCCCATGAACTTACTGATCCTCTCCTTGAGGTACCAAACTTGTCTCTTGATACTAACCTCCTTGAATAAAAAACTCTTTTTGTGTCATTTATGACATAGTAATGTTTTGTGATACCAAGGCTTGGTCTTGAGCATCATTAAGGTTGAGGGGATGCCAAATTGAGTCATGCATAAAATTGTTTTGAGGTGGTGTGGGGAAAATAACTTTTGATGTGGAAGGTGCATTAGGATTAAGAGATGCATATGGTTTAGCTAGAATTATGGCTCCTTATGATTGGTAGGGTGGTCTATTTTCTCAAAATCCTTGATAAGGAGGCATTTGATCTCTAAATGGCTAATAAGTAGTCTAATTTTATTATTGATAGGGCTTATTAGTCTGATACTATTACCTTTTAAGTTATAATATTTAATTTTTGAAATATTGAAATAAACCTTTCAACTCACCAAGCTCATTGGCTTGACTAAAAGGGGTTACAACTTGAGCTTGAGGAGGTGGAATAGGGGCTAATTATGGAAATTGAGGAAATTGAGGGGGTGGAATAGATTGCAACTTTGGGAATATATGAATTGGAGGCTTAGGAGAAATCTTACCATCTTGTATCAAAATATTTTCTACTCTCATGGAAACCTTATAAGCATTTGGCAAGGTATTACCACCCATTGATTATATCATCACACTAATATGAAAATTAAGAGATTTTAAATAGTATAAAAGGCATATTTTGGGGATGGTCTAATAATTATAGGAATCTTAGTCTATGTCTTTTGGAATCTGAGGTTAAAATCAAACATGAATTCATGGGGAGCTCTCTAAATGCTAGTCAACTATTAAACTAATGATAGGTGATTAAATTTATATTCAAACTACCTGACTAAGGCTACACCTAACTCATCCCAAGTAGTAATGGAATTCAAAGGAAGATTTTTATACCACTGCAATGCTCTTCCTTTGAAGGAAGTAACAAGCAATCTGATAGCCACATTATATTGAACAACATTGTGAATGGAACAAGGGTTGGAAACATCCTAAATGTGATCAATAGTAGTTGTTTGACCTTATCATAAGAATAATGGGATAATATTAAGGGAAGACATAGGAATGTCATAAAAATGGGAAAAATTGAGTGGATTACCTTTATTTAATGGGATGAACACTTGATTCTTGATGGCCATTTGGGTAGTTTGGATTACACTACTTAAGGTAATAAGATGACTAAGAGATGAATATTACTTTTAGGGATAAGGTATTGTCCTATTAAATATTTCTCTCTTATATGAAATAGAAGGTAGCTCAATGAATTCAAGGGGAATACCTTTACCATCTAACATTGTATAAATCTTTGGCATGAGAATTTTATCTAGATGGTGCTATGAAATCTATAACTTTAAGTATATTTAGCTCATGATGATGATGTATCTCCTTTTATACTAAAAATTATTCTCCTTAAATCCACATTTTAGTTCATTTAGGAGACTTGGTTCTACTAGGTGTGCCAGAACTATTGGCATCCTAGGTTGTACCCTAGTTGAGAAGGGGATTATTCAGGTCCTCTTACTCAAACCTAGTCCAACATGGGAATGACACTAGGTTGTGGATCACCTAATATTGGGTCAGACCTATGGAGAAGGTGGAATTCATTTTTGGGATATCACCTATACTAAACCTAAACTAGCTTCTTGCTGGGAAAAGGGGAAAGAGATTAACAATAATATATGAAAGCATGTAAAAGGGGGGTGATGCACCAAATGTTATGATCCTTATAATTACACAAGACACACTATAAAATGTATTAAAGATTTCAAAAGATTACTTCAATCACACTTTGATCAACCCTCACATAAGTATTTCATAAAAAGGCATAAATTAGCTATTAACCTGGCATGGGAGGGTAGTTGTCCACTCCCAAACTGACCAACAGACTATATATTCACTTAGAATGACCTATGATAACTACCAAAACACTTCATGAAGGTGAAAAAACTTAGATAGAGGCAAAGAAAACACACATTCACTGAACCACATCAATGAATTCATAAGACACAATTCAACTTAGCTTATAAATGGAGGAATTTAGTCTTTTATTGCATCACATAGGTGTTACAGTATAAATCTTGGTAGAGTCTAGTCATGCCAAAGAGAGGGATAATTTTAAAGGCCTAGAAGCCTATATTTATAGTAGAATGGGATGAGAGAGATGGGAATCATGCATAAAAGGATGGAGAAGGGAATATAATGATCAATATCTCTAATCATTTTGGCATTGATGCCATTATAAAAGATCATAATGCCTAAGATTACTTTTGGAAGGTAGACATAACAATCATATTAGTCTCTTTCAATCTATTCTTGGCCTACATTGATTCTCTTTATTTCTACAATAGTGGGATCAAGTCATTTGAAAGCTAAATTCTAATTTTGAAGCAATTATAATAATTGGATCAATCTATTGTGATCTTGTTTTAGCATGGATTGCTCCCTACTGGTTCATCTTTGGTATGTAAAGGTGAATAAAAGGGTCATAATCATGCTTATATCTTGATCATGAACCTATCAAAGCTGATGTGTCTACCTTTGTGACATCCCCTTGAAATATTTCCTCTGGTTTAACCTTGATCATATTTGATATCCATTTAAGTTTCAAGGCTTCAAATTTTGATATCAACCATTGATCTTGATTTGGGTTTTTAAGAAAGTGCCACCTAGTAGCTCTTCATTCATTCTTAAGATCTTACTATCAGTCTATCTACTTCCACACTTGCACCATATGTTGGCCTTGCATTTATTTTGATCTTGTTGACTTCTTGACCTTAAGCACATCATCAATCTTCCTCTGCATAACTCAAACACATACCATTGATTTACCCAATAGTTACCATGGTCATGACACTTATAAACTATGCATTTGTATTTGAAATTCACTAACTTTTTAACCCATTGGTCATCATTGATCTGCATTGGTACGATGGATATCTCACCATTAATCAGCCTAGACCCACTAGCTTTGTCATTTTCCTCACACCATTAGATATCCATTTAGGTATCCAAGATATTAACACTTGTCAACCCTACACTTGATCTTAGGATATGCTAACCTTTTGACTATGAGCTCACCATTAGATCTTAGATGCATGGTTAAATGAACTCTGTTAGATCTTTTGGTCCCACTAACATTACTGATCATCTGCTGACCATCAGATCTTGAATTGAGATTCTATAATATGGACACTTATTATCTTTTCATTCATCCTTGAGAACTTTTGAATCCAAATAGCTATTTTATGAGGCTTAAACTTGACATCTATACACATATTTCACTCTCCAAGTTTAACATTAAAGGCTTATATCTTGAGATAACAAGCTCATTAAGATACCAAATTTTCAAAGGATGATCTTGGCACTAAATTCATCATTTCCACATGATACTTTGAGATTGAGAGGATTCTTGAGCATACTTATGAAATATATAAGAAAACTAGTTTGTTCACTTCTCTGTGATGTATAATGGTAGTCTAGTTCTTCTAGATTTGTACTTGAATTATTTTCTCTTTAGAAGGCTCCAATGAAATTCTAAGACTTTTTTCAACTTGATTCATTCCCTTGAATGCTTGAAACACCATGAAAACCTACTAGTTTTTTCACTTTGCAATCCTAGACTTGTTTCTAAGCCTACTTCCCAAGGATCAACAAATTGCACTTTAAGCTCACTTAAAGTGTTTCAAAAGGTTTATAAATAATATGAGATTCTTATTCTCCTACTATTGGTCCACTCATTCCATCTAGAACTTTGCTCAGCTTCTTATTCTAGATTAGGCAAATTTTGGTATTTAGGCCAAATTTGGCCAACAATATCCATGCAATAGGTACCATTGTAAACATGGTGGCCACACGTGTTTGACAAACATGTAATGGTTATGTAATCTCACCAATAGATATCTAATGAGACCATTGAATCATTTTATTATCATGGTCTTGGGAAGAAAATCTTGATCTATGTATCTAAGATGATTAAGAAGTCTGATTGTGCACATATTCACACTTAAACTACTATTGACCATGACACTCTGAATTGGTTAGCAGTAAATGTGTGCTTGAATGAACAAAGAGTGTAAATATAAATCATCATCTAATATCTCATTCTCTACAAATGTAATTAGTTGCCTATATGTCACTAAAATATAGTAGGTACCAATGATGCCATTCAAAGGATGTTATGCCTTTATATTAAAATGATAATAAACTCATGGAGGGTGTGAATTGTATGCATGATACACTTTTTATGTATCTACTATCTTAGTAGTTGATTGCCTTGGAAAATCATCACTAAATATTTTCATTACTTTACTTTCAATCCATTGTGACTTTGAACTATCTATAGGGGTGCCCACATCAATGATGTTTTCATCTATCAAATATTAAATCTCGTGCCTTAAATTGATACACATGTTAGTAGTGTTTCTTGGTTCTCTATGAAAGTCACAAAAGGGATTTTGGTCAAATCCATTTGGAAGATGCTTACTAACATAAACCTCTATAATGGGAGGGAGATATATGATATTGCATTCCAATAGAATTTTGAGGACCTTATATATATATATATATATATATTCATGTAGATTGGTAAACTATATCATTGAAGGCATTGATAATTTGATACATGAAGTTGGTTTTGAAACTACATGTACTATTGTATTTTGATCATTTTTATTATCAATTTCCCTCACCTTGTATGGTGTCTTGATTTAAGTATTTTTATTAGAATATATATTGGTTGAATACTTAAGCTTATTCATTTCCATTAATTTGACTTCCCTTTTTTTTAACTATATGACATAAATCTATGAATGAGAGAAACTTCATAAACATGATGAAATTGTGTAGGGGTGGAAGCAAGCTTTACTTAAATATATATTGTAATTATCTATCTACCATGGGACTTGTCTTATTAGATAACATAATATTGTATCATAAGACATATTCTGATATAGGCTCATTAGATTTATGTTTGAGTTGGGAAATCTGAGCATATGAAATATTCTCACTGATATTGATTGAAAAGTGTGTTAGAAACATATCAACCAAGGAATTTAATTCATAGAATGATTGATGTGGTAAGTCATAGAACCATTATAAAGCATATTCTTTTATACTTCTTGGAAATCACATGGTCAATAGCTTGTCATTGGACACATAGTCCAAACATGTAGTGTGGAATGCTCTCAAATGTTTTTTGGGGTCACCCTTTACATCATATAGGGTAAGTTTGGCTATCTTAAATCCTATAAGCAGAGGATATACTATTATGTTTTGTGTCAACAGAGTGTGAAATAAAGTGTGAGAATCAAAAACTTGATTATATTTTGAATCGATTTGATCCAAACGTAACACCTTAGTTTATAGATATTGAATCTCATGCACAATAAATTGTACATTATGAGAATAAAAAAATGTGCTAACTAAAGGCAATGTTCCCAATGACTGAGTAGAAATTGACATATTAATTTTTTTAAGCCCTTGGGTTTCTTCCATAGTAAATGATGGTACATAAGTTTTATCCAATTGTTTAAATAAAGGTAAAGAATCCATAGGGTTGGAGGTTTTAGATGATTATCATTCATATGCCTTCTTAATTTTCTCTCGAACAATATTTATGAATACATCTTGCATATCTTGATTTAACTATCAAGCTCTACCATTATGGTATTATTAACTAAAATTTATAAATATTCAACTTGGGAACAACTTAGTGCATCATTGCATCTAAGATAGAAATAAATTTATTAAATTCAATAAAATTATAAATATAACTATAAATAAAGACTTTATAAAATCTGAAAACCCTAGGACAATTATAGGAAATATCAAAAAGAAGGATATAAACCTAAGAAACATATATGGATAAGGTTTTTAAACATTAAAAATAGTTGGGTTTACCAATATGGTTTATCATATTTGGAAAAATAGATAACTAGTTACCTAAATGAGATAAAATGACATGTAAAATTAAAGTTCTACAAATATGTAATAAATGACATAAACTAATTTGAAACTTACTATATTTGGAAATATGCCAAAAAATGAAATGATAAAGAAGTAAAAATTCAATATGAATTAAATAATTTAGGACCAAGACAATAAATGAAAAATGACTATGTGACTATGTTGACTGACTATGAATCATGAACATGATTCGATCACTAATTAAAAATTGATTTTCAAGCTTAAAATTACCCCAAATCCAACATGGTAATTTAGTGGAGAGTTTGAATGGATATGAATGGTTTATAGGAGGGTTAATAGGGTGGTTTATTCCTATCTCATGGTGTTTAGTCTTATAAATAAGGCTAGAACCTTATTAACAATTATTAAGAAGCAAGATTTCTCAAAAACCCTTCAAAACCATATCTAGAGAGCATAAAACCTAAAAAATTGAAATTTTGAAGTGTTTTGAATATTTATAAATAATGAATAATGATTTATTTTACATATCCATGATTTAAATACACATTTAAATAAGTTACAAACATTATCAAAGGTTATATACCTAAAAAATGAACCTATATGACAAACATGCATGAGAAATGAGCACCTACAGGCCTATAGACCCAAAAGTGTGTTTTTGGAGTGTTTTTACATTTTAACATGAATGTTAAATGATTATAATATGTATATGTGATGTATATAGTCATTTAGAAAAACTAATTATCTCTTGAAACTATGCATATCACAATTTTTTTAATTAAACTGGCATGCTTGCTGCCTTAAGAGATCCTAGGTGCACAAAAGGAACATAACTTGAGTCCTATTAATCAAATATGAAATTTTAATTAAATAGGGAGGAAATATTTTAGAATTTTTTTTGGTGGTTTCTTGTCTATAAATTTCTTGATGAGAGAGAAAACTCAAAATTATAAACATGTACATGCAAAAGTGTTGAAAATTTGTTCTCAAAAAGGCTAAAAGTGCTATAACTCAAGTTCTATTGATCCAAATGTTTTGAAACTTACTATGTAAGTGTTAAAAGGTTTTATAAATGAAATAAATTTGTTTTTGACATTTTTAAGCCATTTATTAAGGATTTATAAATCATAAGGTTCAGGTAGGCCTTATTGAGATGCCTAGTTGGGCTATCATGGAGATTGTCTTGAGAATGCCAATTCATTGAGTTTGCATGTAAGCTGATAAACCTTGTTTTAGACCAATAAAAAAATGATAACATGGATAATGAAGGTATTTAGGAATATATATCTCTATCTTAAGAGCTTCTCAAGCACTAATGGAGCTCACACCTACCAATTTAAACTAAGTCATCCTCCAGAGCCATTAAGGATGTTGTGAGAAGCCTCAAAGTATATGATATTAGGTATATGTTTCATGATTTAACCTTTAATTGGAGTTTTTAAGGTTTTAAATCATTTTAATGGAACTTTTAATGAAATTTAAGAGGGTGAACATAGTCAAGAAGATCATCAAATGAGGAGCTAAAAGTTATGAATTATCAATGCACCATTATAATTGCCATTCAATGGAAGACCTAAACAACCTTAAGAAGACTAATAATCCATTTATATATAATTATGAAGAATTATGATAAATTAAAGGTAGTTTCAAGAAGATTCAAGGTTGAAATTAGTCTTCAAGCATATCAAGAAGATCATTTCTTCCAACTACACTAAAATCAAGGAGAAAAAGTCAAATCAAACAAGGAATTTTATGCCCTTCACAAGGTGGAGTTTCATCATGCAATATTAGAGGATTTGGTTGAAGACTAAGTGGAGTTTCATCATGAAATATTGGAGGAGTTTGTTGAAGGCTAAATCAATATTTAAAGTATAAGAGATAATTCTCTTCCAAAATACGTTAGCTTTATTGATCTTTGACAACTTTAAGCCTCCAACAAGGACTTTTACACCCCATCCCAAATTGGAGACTTCAAAGCAAGTGATAGTATGTTAGAGAAGAGAATAAGATGTCTATTGAAGTTAAACTTTAGTTTTTATCCTTAATGATGTCATTGATGATAATCTTTCATGTTTTCCCCTCACTAAAGTCTCCTTTCACTATATGCATTTAATTTTTTTGAGTAATTAAATAGACTACTATTTGGTTGTGGCTCAACCCTACCAAATGTCAGACTTGTAAACACCTTCTATTTTCTGGTTATTATGTGAAATTGATGAATTGTTGATGTAATCTTGTGATAATTATAGCCTATCCATAATTTATGTCTAATTTTGTGCACCTTTATGTAACAAACCTAATTTTTTTACAAGTTTGAGTTTATGTCTCTTAGAGTTTATGAAATTAATATTTGTGATGAATGCGATTTGAGCCTCCTAAGATAAGTGATCATACTTATAGGTATGGTTATAAGCCAAATAATTTCTACAAAACACTTATGCCAAATATTCATTGGTGAATTATGAGTTTTGTATGTGTGAGTGCTCTTTGAGTTCATTTTGTGTGTGTCCAAGCAAGTTGAGGTATTCAATAATGGTACATCACCCCATAGATAGTCATATAAGTAAAGGAAATAATTCTCTCTCTCTTTATCTTTTCATTTCCAAGGAGTAGTTTAGGTGAGGATCAAGGTGATTCATCAAGGGAACCAACCCTTTATGGAGATTTACTTCCATTATAATTCACCCAAAACTTGGAAGTGATCCCATTGTGTCAATTAGGTGAGGAAGATTGAAGACCTTTCTCAATGGTGCAACTCAAATTTAATAATAGTTCCTACATAGTTGAGTATATCTTATAATTAAGAGTAATAAAATGGAGAACACTTATAGGCACACTTAGAAAAGGGTTTGTGAATGGAGCCCGATTGAAACTCTACACCATAGACAAATATGGTAACATGTGGTGAAAACATAATATTAGAAATAGAAGGGTGACATTATCCTTCCAAATGGGTGAGTCAAGTAAGGGTACTATGGTATCCTATGTTAGATGTCTATGTACCTAGTTATAAGTCATGTTAGCCCTCACTAGGTTGGCATTGTCCTTCTAGCTGGTCAAGTTGAGTAAGGATACTATAATATTTTATGCCATATGTATAAGTACTTGGTTGTTGATCATGTCAAACACCTAGTGGACTATCAAGTAAAATAGGTAATAGAAGAAGGGGTGATGAGAAAAAAATTAGGAAAAGGGGATAAAAATAATTTTGAAAAAATAAATAGAAAAAGGCAAAAATAATTTAAAAAAATGGAAAAACATAAAAATAGTTATAAAAAAGAAATATATAGAAAAAATAATTTTGAAAAAAAAAGATAAAAAAATAGGGAAAATTCAGAACCTGAAAGAAAGAAGTAAATAGATAGGAATAAAAAATGAAATTAGTTAAGAATAGAAGAATTGCAAAAGAAAGTTAAGAATAGAGGTAAATAAATAAAGTTAGAAAATAATAAATTAGTTGAGTTTATTAATATATTACATGGGTTAGTTTGAAAATAAAAAATAAATACAAATGGGTGGATGGTGAGAACTACCAACATAGTTAAAAAGCTAAAAAAATGATTGTCATAAGGATAAGGTCAAAATAAATAGAAATAGAGCAAAAAGACAAGTAATTAACCACAAATTAGATGAAGTGAGTGAAATGGGCATAATAAATAAATGTAATTAAATACACCCCTTGAACACCATGATTAATGGACACATCTCATGAACTATAAAATAAGGGTTTCTTTAATGAAAAATTAAAAAATTGTTTTAGTATTGACATTCTGATTTTTTTTTGCACAAATAATTAACACTATGTTTTATCCCATTGTGAGATACATATAACTAGTAAAGTTGGAGGTACCCCAAGTTGTAGCTATAGTGTAGATTAAACAACCTAGATTTAAAAAATATTTAATGAAATTAGAAAATTTGGATCCACAGGGTGTTTTTTGGTGTGCCCTCTCTAGTAACACATTCAAAATATATTTAAAAGTACTTTTAGTCATATTTGACATAAATTTACCACAGGGTTTTGGAAATAAATAGAATTAAAATTATTCAACTAAATCTTGAAACATAACTACTAGAATGCAAGATAGAGTATAATATCATACCAAGGATGAAATTAGATGTGTAGAATTAGTTTCCATACTTTGTGTTACAAAAAGGTGCTTATTAGTTAATCTCATGAGGATATTTTATACTTATATCAAACCTACATAATACACTAAATGTCATCCATGTTGTGACTGTACTTATGCATGAAGGACATAACACTCATAAGTATGATGGGAAGAAAAGTGTTAGCATAATATCAATAACCCAACTCATAGGGACAAGTTTCAATCATAGAGATCATTCAATTTAAAAAATTAAATACTCTAAAGTATGATTTGACACAAAGGTAATTTCATGGAAGGTGTATGACACAAACATGTAAGATTCAACAACTACAAGGATTATGCAAATTATGTGGGATATGATTTCCACTAGCATGTAGTATGTAATGATATTACTTAGATGATTCATAACAATAGAATATGTCACATAACTAAGAATAGAATAAGAAGATCCAAAACAATAATTGGTGAAAGATAAGAATAATTAAAAGTTATGACTGAGCTATTTCAAGGGGGCAAACTCTATAACAATGCAATAAAAAAAGAATTCACAATATGATGATATAAGACTAACCAATACCTCCTACATATACTCTATTTATCTATGATTATTCCATAGGATAACCATATTAAGGACATCAAAAAATGCAATAAGATAATATGAAGTTATATAATCCATAAGTCGACCACACATATCCCTAGATGCACTATACCTTAAGGGCATATCATACCCCTCCCATTTAGAACAACATTATCCTCAATATTAAATCAAATCGAGATGTTATTGTAAGAACACTTCATCCTCACATTTTTCATCTTTAGAAGGTATATTATTCCATTTGATCAAATTCTTTTTAATCAATTTGGTCCACAGATTCTTAGTGCATGTGTAAAAGATCTATTTATGCTCCACAATGACTTAGACTTCATCATCCAATTGATGTAACTCAGTTTGAGCAAAAAATCTATGTTTAATTACATTATTTAGGCAAGATACATGGAATACTAGATGTATGTAAGTGGATGGGTGTAATTCCAACTTGTATGCCACACTACCAATTTTCTAAAAGATTTGATAAGACCATAATATTTAGGGGATAAATTGTTATTATTTTTATATTGTTTTAGAGACATATACTTATATGGTTTCAAACAAACAAAGTCCAAATCACCTATTTCAAAATTCTACTCTTTATAATGTTGATCTACTTATTGCTTCATTTTATTTTGTGTCATTGATAAATTTTATTGCAAACTTACTAGTACCTCCTGTTGATGGTGAAAGTGTTCATAAACATATAAAACCTTGGGATGCACTATGAAGGATGAAGTTATGGATGGGTGGTGATACCAATACAATGCCATAAAGGAATAAATTTTTGAATAAGTGTGAAAATAAGTGTTATACCACCATTCGACAAGTGGCAACCAACGAACCCATTTGTCTTGTTTGTTAAAAAAAAACAATGAAGATATACTTCTAGATATTTTTTGACTATCTCTATTTGTCTATTAGATTGAGGATGATAGGATGAGATATGAGCCAATTGGGCGCCCAAACATGCAAATAATTTAATTAAAAAATTACTAGTAAATATGGGATCTTGGTCACTTATAATTATCTTTGGAGTATATTGTAATTTATGAGCTATATTGAGAAATGCATAAGCTACTATACTAAAAAAAATGGGCATGATAAGGAATAAAAATAAGCACACTTGGTGAGTCAATACAAAACTACCATGATAAAATTTTTACCCTCAAACTATGGTAACCCAAAAATGAAATCCATGGAAACCTCTTACTAAAGCTGGATAGGGATGGATAAAGGCTAAAAAAGACTTGGGGTCTTAATAGTTTTGCCTTTGTTTTGATGGCATACGATGTATTTTTAGACATCATCCTTGAGTTCTTCCCAAAATAAATCTTACTTTATTCTATGATATGTTTTCTATAGTCATTTAAAATGCCATTTTTGTGTAATGAGTTTTACTTGAGACCACCATCATAGATTAGCTCTAGACCTATCTTAGGGACTATTTTGACCCTTTTTTAACTTTTATGTAGGTCCAAACCATTCCCAAACTTACCAAAATTATCACTAAGCCACCCTTAGGCACCCAAGCCCTTTATTCACTAGTTCCTACCACCTAAACATTAGCACAATCCTTTGGACACTAACACACTACACTATTGACTTAGGGACCGTGTTACTATCATTTTTCTCTTTGCTCCCCCAATGTATATCTTTACATTACTCAAAGCATTCCTAGGGTTGGACTAAACTTATTTCACATATTGACAAGCAACAACATTCTATATATAGAATAATTGTAATCATTTATCCACTAGATGGAAATCAAATTCAAATACTCATAAAAAAAATCAAAAATAGTTATGAAAATCAAGGTCATTGATCCCTATTCTATCCTCCTTATGCATACACCCATCTACAATAGACCAAAGCTTAGAATAATCAAATTTCTAGTCTCAATTCACACTTAAATAACTCAAACCAACACTCATACTATCATTCACTTTCACTTGCACCAACACTTAGGTTGGGAGAACTATATCCGACTTGATCCCCTTTTGAGGTATTGGTATGTAGGCAACATAACACATGGGGTGTTGAGGTCATGTCTAGACTACCATGATAATTCCAATATTTTATACTTGTGCTCCTAAAATACCCTAAAAAAAATTAAGGCCTAGGGTTTGACATTAAAATCAGTCAAAATAGGGAATAGACAATGAACCAACATATGTGCACATAGGCACAAACTCCCTAGAATCAGGTGAAGCTACACCTAAAAGATCATTGTCCTTGATTAAAAAAGGACACTGCCATGGTACATAGGATAGTAGCATAGTTAACTACCATCTAAGGGACCATGTTATTATATAGGAGGGCTTCTAACCCCTTGTTCATATTCATGACACCTACCAAAGTTCCTAAACTAGTTTGTAGCCTACCATTCATTTATCTCAATCAATTTCCAGCTAAGTGCATCTCTTATAGTTTATTAACTATTTATAGAATAATAAAAAAAGTTAATTATTGTTCAAATTAGTAGTTATAATAATTTCATATTTATTCTGTCATTTATTATTCTATCACTTTAAAAAATTAGGGTTTTACATTCCATGATCACCTTAAAAGTTAAATCATTTGGTGAACCTGACTTACTTTGAATACCATCCAAACTCTAGCCATAGATGCTTTTAGGGTTTGTATACTTTTGTTTTCTATGCTTGATAATTAATTTCAAAATCTCAAATATGCTTCATTATTCTATTTTCACAATCTTTCATAGATTTAATTTCTTAAAAGGTTCAAAATTTACAACTTTTTATTTTCCTACATCCTAACCTACAATGTCATAATTCAATAACTGATTTGATGAGACTGATTATAGACATTTACAATATTCCATATCTAAACATCATAATATGCAAGATGAAATTATCTATATTATTTAGGGTGAGCTTATAAAATACACTATGGGTCAATCCTCCAATCCCCCAAAAACTAATATTATTATACCTTCTATGGGGGCAACTCAGATTTTGTAACAACTAGATACAACTAGCCAACCCTCACTAGTGTTAAAACCTCTTAGGGATAATACACATACCTCCTCTTTAGATGTATAATCCCTTTGATATGAGATTAATCATCTATAGCCTAAGGTGTTATATCTTCAACAGGGTGCTACTAGACCATCTTATGCCTTGGATTCTCATATGTTCCTACATACACCTTTGACACAACATATAGCAGTGATTTATTTGTCCTTCAGAGTTTTGGAACCTAGATTATTATATATGATGTTAAGGGTAATCCAAATCATCATATTCATGCTTTTCATGTAGGATATTTGGACTAAGTTTCTAATGATTGGCTCTTGACTAAGTTATTATCTCATCATTTAATGGACTATGCATTACAATGGTTCTATGATCTTCCTAATCAGTCCATCACAATATTTAATCCAATGAAAGCTATGTTTTTTGCACACTTTTAAATCAATATCAGTGACAAAGTTTCATATGGTCAAGTTGCATAGTTTAAGAAAAAATCCAATGACCCAATAACTAAATATGTCTTGTAATATAAAAATATATTGGTAAAGATGACTAGATCCATGGTAGATAGAGAAATCTAGGACATATTCAAGCAGAGTTTGTTACCAACATTACATGAATCCATACTATTCAAAAAGTTTCCATCATTCATAGATCTATGACATACAATGAAATACTAAGAAGTCAAGCTTCTCTCCATGGGTAAATTAAAGTACACAACTAGATAAGATTCAACTAATAAGATTTATAATAAGCCCCCATATAAGGTGAGGCCCATTGAAAATAAGAATGATAAAAATATAATGGTTAATGTAACCTCAGGGATATATCCTCACATGGTTTTATCAGCTCCTCTAAGGAGACCTTTAAAAAATATTCCTAAATCACCAACACATGTTATTCAACAAATCTTGGAATGCAACATAATATCACTCCCTCCCATCAAAGATGTTGATACAACTAGCTTCTAAGTAATTATGATTCCAATGCATTCTATAATTATCATAGGGCACCAGGCCATACTAAAAATAAATGCATCATCGTACGATATAAGATACAAGATTTGATACATGCTAATATCATTGATGTTAGTAATCCTATAGAGACACATAAAGCATAACCAATGAAAGTAAAAGCATTAAAAATATTTTTAGATCCATTTCCAAAGCATATGGATAATGAGATAGTTGACACTTTGGGTGTTTATTATACTTATTAGGCACATCCACCACCACCATCCTATCATACTCATACGATGGACACACTCCCTCTTAATAATACCATTGGTGTGTATCATACTATAGTGTTAGATAGGCCTCTCATCCCTTTATAAAAATAGGAGATAATCAATGATGACTAAGATATATATGCACTCTTTGTATGAGCTTACATTGAACATCATCCTATTCAGAGTTTCATGGTTGACAATGGGTCAAACATTAATGTGTACTATTACACTTATACAACACTTGTGTTATTCAAATTAAGATATTATTAAACAAATACAATTATTCATGGCTTTAGTGACCATGTTCAAATCTCTAATAGGGATATAGTACTTCAATTACAAGTTGGTCCTGCATAAATGGCCATTAAATTCTTAGTGGTTCCTAGTGATGACACACTTGACATGTTATTGGGTAGGATTTGGATACAAAAGCTTCAAGCCATTCCATCTAATATACACAGATGTCTAAAGTATATACATGCTAATCAGGTGGTTATAGTCAAGGGCCTTTTATATGAGTATAAATTACATATTCCATATCTAGTTACATAGTGGACACTAGTTATAATTTCAAACATAACTTCTATTAGCACACCTATGATATCAATTATGCAACTAATGTAGTCAAGATTTACTCCTAAATCATTACCACATACACATAATATCCCACAAATACCTATATTAGAGAGACCCCTATGTTAGAGACATGTTATGAATTCTAGAGAGCTTCACTCTACCCCATTATCATCTAGATAAATGTTATAACATAGAGAACCCATGCTAGCCACAAATTCTTCTACCAAATGGGTCACTAAGAACCGCATAGTTCACAAGCCTATTCAGTCATCTCCATAGATTCATATCCCTACTCCACAAGTAGTTTTAACTATAAATTACTCAATACATCTAGTTCATAGATATCAAATACCTCCTCGCATAGCATGTGCAATAACTCTTCCATTATTTGATACATGACACCTTGGTAATGAGTCTCTTGTGAGACTCATTAGTTAGTATGTTCCTCTCTACCTATACATAATTTATCTTAGCTTAATACTTATATATAGTTTCATTTTCATGTTTCTTATACATACCTTATACTCAAAAAACACAAAAAATAATATAATATTTACAAAAATAAAAAAAACATTCAAATATATGCTAAGAATTTTGTTTTTAGATTGTATGCATTTCCATGTTTACATTCCTTATATTTTCCTTGTACTACATATGTTATCTATTATAGTAAAGTTAGTTTTATCATACATACATGATTCACTTGTTATCTTCAAGTGTTTATAGATCATTACAAGTCTCAAGTCCTCTACACAGATCTAGATTTACTACTATCTACCCATTGGGGGAATTCACACACATACATAGATTTAACATTGATACATTCACCCATTGGGGGCATCATAGTACACAACTTATATTTTTCCAAGTTATATCTTTCTATACTCTATATCACATATTTTACAATACTTATATCTTGATATTGATCATCTTATACTACTCATATTTATTGTTGACTACCAATACTATAGGATTAGCTTAAGTACATATTTAATCTTGTAAGGATTTGTACCACATGTTCATGTACAATATCATTTATTTCTTTAATAGTTTAGATTTAATTATGTCTCTTTGATTATACATCTATTTGAAGGTATTTGAATATGCCATTGTTCTATGTATATACACCAATTGATTTCATTATGTGTATGCTTTGGACATGTGCCCATGTCCTTATGTGTCCTTCTTGATTATGTATGTAGACATTTGAACATGTCCTTCCATATGGACTAAGCTAAAATTACTTGTTATTTACATATGTGGACATTTAAACATGTCCTTGTATGTTTTCTCTTTCTCAAACTTAGTGACATGTGTCCATGTCCCTTGTATTATGGCCCCTTGACCTAGTTTGGATGCCTCATGCATTTATATGTATGATTTCATGTATGCATCATTACCATGAAACTTGTATCTTAATTGTTACACTCACATATAGTTTGTGATGCCATGAAAGACCTCATGCATTTCCCCTTCCTCCTTGGGTGCCTTTATGGACATCATGCCCCATCCCCCTAGGTAGTTACTTAGATTATACTTAGATTTGATGTTCATATATATGCTTACATTGTTATATCTATCTTGATAACCTTGTGAATGTTATATCTAACATACATCATACATTACCAACGTATGCTCAGCCTATCTTACATTTTGATGTCATGTATACACATTATATTGGTTTATCACATAGATATCATATGTTTTCAGTCTAACACACATGATGAATAGATTTTATTTTGAGGACATTTATTGTAGAGGTTGAAAAATATCATAAAAAGAGGGGGAATTAACAGGGGTTTGTCATAGATATTAGGACATCCTAGTGCACTTAGAACTTATTTTTTAGCATATAGACGTAAAATATAGAGCCTAGATTTAGGAAAACATAGTGAAAACTAGTCACATATAGATTAGTCTTAATTTTGAATAGAAATAACATAGTTGGTCAATATCATGGAATAAAAGACACTAACATAGTATGCTATTGACCTAGGGAACAAGATAATTTCTAGTAGCTACATTAGAATAAAATTATGGAATTATTGGATTGGTACAATAGTTACAGTTTAGATTTTCATAGTCTTAGTGACAAATGATATATACTCAATTTTCACACAAATTACATAGGTTTGAATAGATTGGGGGAATATTGAATGGCATGATCACTCCTATTTTAGTTTCAGATACTCAGACACAAATTATTATGACTCAATCCAAAATCCATATACATAGATATCAGAGTTGGGGGCATGTGCATGACACATTATTCTCACATGTTTAGTTTGACACCAATACTCTCAGATGGAATGAAATCTCCATATAATTCTCCATGTTATTACTCTAGACACCATTTTTACCAGGTTTACACCAGATTGATGCATTATTCTATTTGTAGTGGTTGACATTGATAAGTAGTCCTTGAGCTACATTCGTGATTTCCCTAGTGGCCCATGAGACATTTTAGATTTTATATTTTTTTCATGGCCCTAGAACCATCCTGTATAATTTTAGTTACATTATACAACTTAAGTTACATTGAACGAATTAGATTTTAGGTACATCTACCACACATGGGTAGTCAATGATGGAGTCATGGCTTATTGATCTCTTGATCCACTTATATAGGAGGGTTGGAAAATCCATCAATCCAATCTATGTTATTCATAAATTATGATCCATCAAGTAGGGGTGGGCAATGATGGAGTCAAGTCCAACTTGATTTATTGAGCCACCAACACATGGGGATTGAGCAAGCCATAAAATTATTCCAAGTTGTTCACTATTTAATCACCATCTATATGCACACGTAAGATGTCACTAGGTTTTAGCATTGGTTCACCCAATAATTTGTATTCATTCATTTCTTCTTTCTCTCATCTCTTGACTTAGTTTTGTATTTAATTTTGAATTTTATTAAGTAAGGACTAATTCCTTCATGTTTCATTTCTAGGACATGTAATGGATCACACTTAATAAAATTAGACCTAGATTCATGAGTTTCACCTCTTAGGAAAGTATAGGTATGCCTCTTTTCTTTTATCCTAGTCATTTCACTTTGATGTATTTATAGAATAAAAAGGGAGGCAAATATAGTAATCTAAAATGTAATTTTAGTGCAATGAGTGTTGAGACCACCTTGTCCTAGATTATACCTAGACCTATCTTAGGGCCTATTATGATCATTTTCTAGATTTTATATGGGTCTAACCCATTCTTAGACATACCAAAAGCAACACTAAACCACCCCCTAGGCACCCAGGCCCCTTATTCACCAGCTCTTACCACTTGGACATTAACACAACCCTTTCAACACTACCCCACTATGTTATTGACCTAAAGACCAAACTACTATTCTTTTACTTCATGTTACCCTAATGGATATATTTCCATTGCTTAAAGCATTCTTAGGGTTGGCCTAGACCCATTTCACATATTAAAAAGCACCAAAATGCTATATATAGACCACTTTCGATCACTTATCCACTAGATATAAGTGAGATGCAAATACTCAAAAATAAACTAAAAAATAATTATGCAAATCAAGGTCATTGATCCTTATTCTACCTTAATTCTACATACACCCATCCACATCATCCAAGATCTCAGATTACGCAAATTTCTAGTCTCAAGTCACACTCAAAGCACTCAAACTAGTACTCATACTAGCATTCACTTTCACTTACATTAGTACTTAGATTAGGATAACTACATTGATCTTGATCCCCTTTTGACGTATTGGTTTATAGTCAATGCTCAACACATGGGGTGTTGAGGTCATGTCTAACCTGCCCTACCAACACCACGTTTTTCTTCTTGTGATCCTCATATACCATAATAAACATGGAGGCCTAAGGTTTGACATTAAAATGAGTTAAAATAGGGAATATATAGTGAACTATCATTTGTGTACATATGCACATATTCCTTATAATCAGACAAAACTAAAACTAGAAGATCACTATCCCTACTTACAAAAGGATAGTAACATAGTCTAGAGTACATTACCATGGTACATTACCATCTAGGGGATGATGCTATTATGTAAGAGGATTTTTGACCCCTCATTCCTATTCATGACACTTGGAATAATTCCTACACCAGTCTTCATGGTGTCATTTATCCATCTGAGTTAATTTCTAACTAAGTACATATATTTTAGTTCATCAACTATTTATTAAATAATTAGAAAAGTTAATTATCATAAAAATCAATGGCTATAATAATTGCATATTTATTCCCTAATTTATTATTCCAACACTTCATCAAACTAGGGTTTTACATTCCATAATCCCCTTAAAAGTTAAATTATTTTTAAATATCTTGAATGACTTCCCAATGGAGATACATGAAATTACTTAAGGATTTTATGTTTGAGGAGAGAAATCTTACAAAAGTATAATATATATTTATACCATAATACATTCCCATTCCATGTAAATTTTTCATATCCCTTAGAAGCCTTCTAAATATTTTGAATCAAATCATGGGTAGCATTGTCATTCTCCCATTCTGATCTTGCTTCCTCTAGCCAATCTGCCTACTAAATAGTCATTACACATAACAATGCCTCCACTAATTCATCCATCAAGGATAGTGCATCTGGTACCACATTATATTTTCCTTTCTTATAGACTATTTCAAAATCATAGCCTAACATTTTAGTCACCCATTTTTATTTTGCTTTAGAATATAATCATTATTATAAAAAATATTTGAGGTTATCATGATCAGTATTTACTTGAAAGTGATAACCCATTAGATAAGGTCTCCATTGCTTGAATGCACATAAATTATCCATCACCTCTTTCCCATAAATTTTCTTGATCCTATTTTTCCCTTTAATTATTGACTCAAATTCTAGTGTTTTTCATTCTTGCATGAGTATAACCCCATGCCATATCTTGATGCATCACATTCCACAACAAAAGTCTTAGAAAAATCAAGAGTAGCCAAAATGGAGTGGTGCACATAGCCATTTTCAATTATTCAAATGCCTTGGTAGTTGTGTTAGTTTATTGGAAGGAGTATTTGTTTAGCAAATATCTATGAGAAGTGCTACGATGCTACCATGATTTTTGATAACTCTACAATAGTAACCATTTAGCCTTAGAAATCCTCAGAGGTTCTTGAGTGTCTTGGGAACCTACCACTCCATTATCACTTGGATTTTTTTAGGATAAAATTTCACTCATTCATGTGAAATAATATAACCCAATTAATCCACATATTATATGACAAAAGTACATTTAAAAGGTTTTGCATAAATTTGATGTTATTCTAGGACTAAGAGTACCTATTTCACATGCTTTAAATAGTCTTCCCAAATTTTTTTATAAATGAGGATGTCTTCCCAATTTTTGTTTGATTTAGGAGCATACAAGGTGTATAAATAACCTTGCATCAACCAAAAATAGTAATTATGTGTGTTTATGTGGTCTTATTGGTATGTTGTCATTTTGGCATGGTGAAGATGTTCCATAGGGAACACCAATATTACTAGACTTATATATCATCAATAAAATCATAAAAGATTAGTTTCTATAATCTACACAATTCTAATAAAGTTGGTTGAGTTTCTCAATAACTGGTACAATCTATGAAGTGGATGCATTCATTGGATTAAAAATGATAGGTTGTGGGGTAGAGGAAAAAATGGTATTAAAGGCATCCCTAAACCTAGATATGATTACATATTTGGATTCTCATTGAAAATTTATGCACTATCAAAAATAATCATCTTATTTTGAGTCTATATATATAAAATATAATTATAAATAACATTTCAATATTGTACACTTGAAAAATATCAATCAAGCTCTACCCTTTAATTATAGACATTCATGTTACCAAAGGGATCATATTCACCATCTCATTATGCCTAATTGATCATATTATAGACTAACCCTATAATCATGATGACCTAGATCACTTGTACACTATAGAAAGATTAAAACATGATTTACATGCTTTAATTTTAGTTATAAACCTTCATAAATTTTATACACTATCAAACACTTACATTTTATAGAGGGACACCAACATCAACGCAAGTGTTTAGTTTTTTTATCAAGTCTTTGTACCTCAAAATTCATCCAAATTAAAAATATTTCAAAATGTATCCTTCTATGAGATATTTTTAAAAGGTGTAATATAAATAAAAATCAAACACTACTCATTAATCATATAGAAATTACCAAGAAATAATCTATTCAAGCTCATTCAATCAATTACACAACTAAATTCTACTACCCTATTTTCCCTAAGTCGTAAGAGCAATAATATTATATGTTTGAAGCATTCTGATTTATCTATTTTGAGAATTATGACATGTAAAACCCTAAGTAGATACAGAGATGAGTATATAAATTAGAGAATAAATATAATAATATAAACAACCAATAATTTATATAATTATTGATTTGTTTGCTTAGCCTATAAATAATAATGAATTACAAAGGAGATACTTAGCTATAAAAATGACTCAGACAGAAAAGTGGTAAGATAGAAAATAATGTAATAAAAGTGAAAGGTGTCCTCAATAGGAAGTAGGTGTCAGAGTCTCCTTTAGATAGTATTGTGGTCCTTATACCAATAGCACACTACACTAGTATCCTCCTATACCACATTAATAACCTTGAGCAGATGGAACAATGAGTTTTTTGGAGGATGTCCACCTTGTTATGAGAAGCATGTGTGTATGTGACTGAGTCCTAATCACTATTCATTCCTTGTTTTGATTGATTTTAATGTGAAAACCTAGGCCTCTAAGCTTATTATGGTTTTTAAGAACACAAGTAAAAGTGGAATTAGTAGGTTAGTCTAGACGTGACCTCAAAACCCCATATACTAAGTGTTGCCTACATACCAATACCTTGAAAGAGGATCAAGACTGATGTAGTTCTCCTAATCTAAGTGTTGGTGTAAGTGCAGGTGAATGCTAGTATGCATGTTAGTTTTAATGCTTTAAGTATGTATTGAGATTGGAAACTTGAGTAATTTGAGTTATAGGCTACTATAGATGGGTGTGAAGAGAATTAAAGTAGAAAAGGGATCAATGACCTTTATTTGCACAACTATTTTTGAGTTTATACATGACAGTTGTATCTCTTTTCCCTCTAGGGGATAAATGAATGAGAATGGTCTTTATATACTATTATGGTGCTTGTTGAGACATGAAATGAGTCTAGGCCAAACCTAAATTATGTTGGGAAGTGGAAAGATATTCATTAAGGGTAAATAATGCCAAGGGTCAATAACACTACCCCTTTGCCAATAAACCCCAAAGGCTACACTATTGTCTAGGGGGCTAGAATAGGTGAAAAAGGGTCTTGAATGCCTAGGGAATGGTGTAATGTGGCTTTTGGTATATCTAGTCAAGGTAAAAGTACACACATATGATGTAAAAGGCTCAAAAGAGGCCCTAAGATAGGTCTAGGGCTAAGCTAAGGATAGGGTGATATCAAGTGACACTCACTACACTAAAATTACATTTTAGATGACTACATTACTAAATGATTTAATTATTTTGGGAATTAATATTGAACCCTAACCCTACACTACCTTTATGGTTTATGTTTCTAGCCTTATATAACTCATACTTAGATTTTATATCCTTGTATCTTCTAATTTTTATTTTGCCTAATCATGATAATAATGATAAAAGATGTTTATCTCTTTCTGATGCAAAGTTTTCTAGTTTCATTTGCATGTTTGTTTAACTTAATTTGAAATCAATTTAAAGAAGATATAAACACATATGTACATGATGTCATATATCAGTAAAAATATATTTTATTTGAATTACTCCTTAAATTTAATACCCTAAAAACAACCTTTCAATTTTAATGTCATATCTTATGCACATGAAAGAATGCCCTTCTCCTCATCTCCTTGAGGGTGATAACTACTTTACATCTAACTAGGTCCATGCTATCACTCTTTCATAAGATGAAGTAGCATATACTACTATTACTAATGCCCATACTCAACCTATCATTCCTTCACCTCTTTTCTAGAGGGTGTGTGCCTACATGTTTTATAAAAAAAAACCAAGGTTTGTATGTGTACAAATCTAAGGGATAAAATTATCAGTATGAACAACAAAATTTTAGAATTATAGAATCAAAATCAGTTATCAAGGGTCACATTATTGGAAAATAAAATTACATGTATAAAGTCTTTAGAATATGTTAGTGTTCATCATGTATATGCATATACACCTAGTAAAGTTATCCCTAACACTATTTAATATCCAAATATTAAAGTACAACACAATGCATCTATTATAAGTGATTCAAAACTATTACAAGGGTCCAATAAGACTTCAAGCGAGGTACTAATGGAAATGATTAAAAAAAAGTTGATCAAAGTACCTCCTCTACATCTAGCAAGGATATATAGATAATATTGTGCATACCATATAATGTATGGTCATCACACATATTCATGTTTAGAATTGAAAAAGAATATACAATAGATAATTTTTAATGAGGACCATATAAAATGTAAATTAGTTAAGCAATCCATAGTGATACAATAACATATTCAAAAAGGGTCAAATTTAAAAATAATATAAAAATGGTTACTAAATCATAACTTAGAAAAATAAAAGGTTCATAAAGAAAATTTAGATCAAGAAATAATACATTAAGCACATATAAAACAAATGAAGGATACAAATATACCTCTCTAAATGAGGTCCCACTTTCAAAGCAGTATGGGTTTGGTAAAAAATACCTACAATAGTTTGATTATCAAGGTCAAGGGTTGGGTAAACATGCCCAAAGCATCACTACTCCTATTATAGCAGTTGATAATGTTGGTCAACAAGGTTTGGGATTTAGGAACCTACTTAGGAAAATCATTCATAGATATAATTTAGCAAGGCAAAAAATCTAGGTTCAAAAGTAATGTTACAAAAAGAGGAAGAACTTAAGTTACACATTCAAAATCAAACTAGTCAAACAACCATTATCAAAAGAGGATTTATTAAAATAGAGTCTTAAAATTAAGAAATACTTATAAAATATACATATTCAAATGTTAATGTAAATGGGGAAACTAAAATCCTATCTCATATCACAATCCTTTCACTATCACAATTTATATAGATGAAAAGCAACACATAGATGTTAAGATCATGGATTATCAACCAATCAAATTTTGTTCACTATCATTTATTGTTTCTCTTGGAAAGGACTCCATACATATAGATAAAAAACATGATTCTATAGAATGCTTAGGGTCACTTCAATTAAAAGTTTCATATGAATCAAAATACCGTTGTCTCACTTTCTATGTTATTGCAAGTTTAATTGCTTACAATGTTATCTTTAAAAGTTCATGGTTAATGATAATAGGATAAAATTTTGAAAAAATAAAGGTCGTATATCCTTTTCATGTTCAATTTCAATGATTAAAAATTATATAGAGGATACAATTTTTCCCCAATAAGAGTTACAAAATCAAGCTATACCTAAAGTAAATATAGTTTTAAATGGTAGACCCCAATCAATAATCTAAACATTGCTAATAAAAATGAATAAGATGATTGGAGCAACATATATTATTATGGTATACACCATTCATAAATAAAATATGCCACATATGTTACACATAATCATCTCATCGATGACATGTTGGGATTCTAGACTATTCCTTACCAGCACACAAATTCTTATCCATAACACTCTCCTTGTACATAGTTTCATTCTTCTAATTTACTTTTACATAGTTTATTTTATATTTATCCTTGTACATAGTTTCATTTTCATGTTTCTTGTACATAGATTATACTTAGAAAACACAAAAATAATATAATATGCTAAAAAAATACAAAAACATTCAAATTTTACTTAGAAAACACAAATTTTAGATTGTATAAATTTCTATGTTTACATTCCTTCTATTTTCTAGGTACTACGTATACTATCTATGTTATTATAGTTGGTTTTATCATACATACATGATAAATTTTCCCTTTGAGTGTTCATAGATTACTACAGGACTCAGGTCATATACATAAATCTAGATTTGCTACTATTAACCCATTAGGGGCACATGCACATACATAGATTCAAAATTGACATATAAGCCCCATTAGGGGAATCATACATAAATATTCTAGTTTATTATGTTATATCTCTCTATACTCCACATCACAAATTTAGAATTGATTATATATTGATATTGATCATCCTATACTTCATTAATGTTTTGAAGACTACTACTAATATAGACTTAGTTTATGTTCATTTTTGATTTTATACACATTTGTATCACATGCTTATGCACACTATCATTTCCTAATTTACTAGTTTATATTTGATTATGTATATTTGATTCTATATATACTCGATGGAATTTGAATGTGTCATTGTTTTGTGTCTCTAAGACAATTCATTTAATTATGTGTATGATTTGGACATATTCCCATGTCTTTGTGTGTGCTTCTTGATTATATATGTAGACATTTGAACATGTGCTTTGATATGGCTCTAAGCCAACCTTGTTTTATCTGTGTATATGTGTACATTTGAAGATGACCATGTATGTGTGGTCTTTCTCAAATTTATTGACATGTGCCCATGTCCCTTGTATTATGGACCTTTGGCCTACTTTGTGTGCCTCATGTATTTATATGTATTATTTTTTGTATACATCATGGACAAGATACTTATCTCTTGCTTGTTACATTCACATCCAGTTATGATGCCATGAGGGACCTCATAGATCTCCCCTTCTTCCTTGTGTGCCTTGATGGACATCATGGCCCATACCCCTAGGTAGTTCACTCAAATTATATTTATATTTTCTATTCATATACATGATTACATTATTATATCTATCTTGACAACCTTATGAATGTTAGATATAACATACATCCTATATTACCAACTTCTGCTCAGACTATTTTACATTTCAATGTCATATATACACATCATATTGATTTATCATGTAAATATCATATGTTTTAAGTCTAAAACACATGATGCATAGTTTTTATTTTGAGGATAATTATTATAGAGGTTTAACAACTCACTTCAAAAGAGGGGGCATTAAAAAGGGTTTGTCATAGATATCAAGCCATCCTAGTGCACTCAAAGCAAATTTTTTAGCATGCAAACACAAATTATAGATCTCAAATTTAAGAAAATATAGTAAAACATAGTCACACTTAGATCAGTCTTAGTTTTCCTAAAAATCAACACATTTGGTCAATAACATAGTACAATGGTCTATAAATTAGTGAAAAATTATTAAATGGGACCACACTATTATCTAATAGCCTCAAATATAGAAAATTCTAAAATTTCCAAAAAGGTACAATAATTATAGTTTAGATTTACACAATCTCAGTCATAAATTATCAAACATGTTTAGTTTATACTCAATTTTTACACATATTACATAGATTTGCTCAAATTGGGGGCATCATGCATGGAATGATCACTCCTATTTCAGTTTTAGATATGCAAAGACATATATTACTATGATCAGTAAATAATACATATACACATATATCAGAGTTAGGGGCATGTGTGCAACACATTGTTCCCATAGGTTCAGTTTGGCACTAGTAATCTTAGATGGAATGACAAAGACATGTATATCTACATATTGTATACTCTAGACACCATATGCATGAATTTTTCAATAAGTTTACACCATATTTATGCATCATTCCATCTGTAATGGTTGGCATTATCGATTGGTCCAAAGTTGTTTTACATTCTCAAGTGGCCAAGAGATGTCTTACATTTTAGAGTTTTTGTGTGTACTAGAGCTATTTTACATAGTTTAAGTTACATCAAATAACTTTTATTTCAAATTCATTTACTACACATGGGTAGGAAATTCTTTAGTCATAGCCTATTTGAGTTCTTGAGCCACCTACATGAGAAGGTTAGACAACTCATCCATCCAATCTAAGTTATTCATAGGTTATGATCCACTGATTAGGGGTGGGAAATGATGGAGTCAAGGAAAACTTGAGTTATTAAGCCACATACATATGGGGATTTGAAAATCCACCAATCCAACCAAAAATATTCAATGTTTGATCACCAGTTACACATATAGGATGTCACCAAATTTTAGCATTAGTTCACATACCTAATGAGGTGTATTCATTCCTTTCCTCTCTGACTCATATATTTACTCAATTTTGTCTTTGATTTTGATGTTTCTTAATTAAGGAATAATTCATACATGTTTCATTTGTATGAAATGTAATGAAATATAGCTCATAAACTCAGATCCACATTCATAAGTTTCAACTCTTAGGTAAGTCCAGACACACCTTTCTTTCCTTTATCCTAGTCATTTCACTTTGTCACATTTATAGAATAAAGGGGGGGGGGGGATGTAGTAATATAGAGTTTAATTTGAGTGAAATGAGTGTTACATAAGACCATCCTATCCTTAGCTTATCCCTAGACCTATCTTAGGGCCTCTTTTGATCATTTTATGGCTCATGTGTGTACTCAACCCTTGACTATATATACCAAAATCCACATTAGGCCATCTCGTAGGCATCTAGGACCCATTTTCACCTATTCTATCCACTTGGATAATAGTGTGAACCTTGGTTCTATAACACACTACAATATTGGCAAAGGAGTAAGACTATTGACCCTCAACCTTCTTTACCCCTAACAAATATCTTTCCACTCCCTAAAGCAGTTTAGGGTAAGCCTAGACTCATTTCATGTCTCGATAAGAACCATAACACTATATAAAGATCACTCTCATTTATTTTCCATATAAATCTCATTCATTTATCCCTTATATGGAAAATAAATGTAACTCTCATGAACAAACTTGGAAACAATTGTGTAAATCAAGGTCATTGATCCCTATTCTTCCATACTTTGACATACGCCCATCTAAAATCACCCAGAGCTCATATTAATTAGGTTTACGGTCTCAATACATACTAAAATCATTCAAACTAACACTCATACTACATTCACTTACACTTGCACTAGAACTTAGATTGTGAGAACTACATCAAGCTTGATCCCATTTTGAGGTATTGGTATGTAGGCAATGCTCAACACATGGGGGTTTGAGGTCATGTCCAACCTACCATACTAATGCTCCTTCTACTTGTGTTATTAAAAAACCTAAAAATAATGAAACCCTAGGGTTTCACATTAAAATTAGTCAAAATAGGGAAGAAATAGTGGTTCAGGATTTGGTCACATAGACAGGATTATCAGAATAAGGCAAATATCCTCCTAGAAACTCACTGTTCCATCTACTCAAGGTCATTAATGTAGTATAGGAGGAAAATATCATAGTATGCTATTGGTAGTAGGAACACACTACTATTCATAGGATACTCTGATACCTACTTCCTATTGATGACACCGTACACTATTTTTACACTAGTTTCTAGCCTGTCACTTGTCTATCTTAGTCACTTTTCCAGCTAAGTATATCCTTTATTATTCATTATTATTTATAGGCTAATCAAACAAATCAATTATTGTAAAAATTAGTGGTTTTTGATATTGTTATATTTATTCCTTGATTTGTATACTTAGCTCTTTATCTACTTAGAGTTTTACATTCCATAATTCCTAAAATAGATAAATCACATTCAAAGAACATCCCATGAGTAGTATTTGTCAAGTTCCAAGATAAATCATTGTATGCCATTACATATATCATATTACACCCTTGTACACACATAATCCCACACTTAGGGGATAAATACATATGTTTGAGTCCCTCCTTGGAGTATTGGCTATGGAGGCAACAATCATTGATAAATGGGTCTCTGAGGTTAACTCAAATTTATGAGCCTACTAACCCATTTTGGGAAGTTGACCTAACCTAAGGTGAATAACTAGGGTTTGAGCTATACATATCATACAAATCTTATGTGCATGATCCAAACATATCAATAGAAAGGAAAAAACAAGTTAATGTGGTTTTTTCTTAATAAAAAGAGTATTTCATACAAGACAAAAGCATAGATCCACAATTATAGACATTAACACAAGTGTCCACATGTCAATGAAAGTGTCCAAGCCTATATATATATATAATTATATAATATGATGATTGGATCTTGAGCATCAAATTGTCTGCTTCCACATTTTTACATCACATATCTACCTCTACATATTCAAACAAGTTAAGTATTATCTCTTCTTTATGTTGTAATTATCAGAATATCAATTGGCATTGTAATTTCTATATTTGGAAACTTTACAGATTCAATATATTATGTTATCTTAATTAATTTAATTAGATTGATTCATAATAATTTTACTAATCCACTTTATTATGTTATTCTATCCCTTTAAACCTCACTTATCAAATGCTAAAAAGGGTTAAAAATTTGGTGCACATGACCTTTGTGTCTTATCATGCAAATCCTAGTTAGCTCTAGGGTTTTCAACCTTATAAGGTTTTTGCTTACTTATTCAGATTTATTTTATAATTTTTATGCAACCTAGGTTTAGTCCTAGATTAGGTGGAATTACTATTTAACATCTTGATCTACCCCTTGGGCCACTTAAAATTTCTCTAACTAATACCATGCCAACTTTTGATAATAATAAGATTAACAATAATGACAATGAATAAAATAATGAATTTTTTTTATAGAATAAGAATATGATCGTGATGATAATTAAACACATGAAAATAATGAGCATGAACAAGTAGATAAAAATAAAGTTAAATCTATTTCATTATTTTGAGAGCGCATTTGTGAAAAACTTGAAGATATCCATAAGATCCTAAATAATATATTATAAAATAAAAAATAAAAAGGTGTTCATGGACAACCATTAATCTCTATTGATACAAATATTAAGAAAATTATTGATGCCTATCACACATTCATTCCAATCTCCCTCCACTCAAGCATAACCTTGCATACTACATCTAGTGGGGGCACATGATATGTTTTCAAATCATTATTCCTTAAAGATAAAAAAATATTACTAAATCATCCATGGGAACAATTAATACTTCAACTCAATTACTGGTTTCAATCCCCTCATTAACAAAAGTTGGTTTTCATCCCCTTTCGTGAATTCTCAAATATCAAATCTAAATCCTAATGGGCATATTGTGAAAAATCTTGTCTAAGTTATTCAATCTTTGGAAGATAAAGGTACTAAACTTGAAAAAAATGATTTAAAATCAACTCATACTATTGATTCAAAAGATGAATTACATAGTCCTCTAGCACCTGAGATATCTTTTCACCCTTTTCTAACTAATTGTTTTTGCTCCTAAATTCACATTTTATGATGGCAAGTGTGATCCTGAACAGCATATTTAGTCTTTCTATGCAACATGACTTGATTATGATTCAAATGATAAAATTTTGACCAAATTATTTCTAAGTATCGTAAATAAAAGTGATGTAATATGTTTCTATGACTTACCAATCCAATTAGTGAAAGCATTCAAACCTCTAATGGATCAATTTCTAGCACATTTGTCTACCAACATCACTAAAAGGATGTCATATACACAAATTGATAAGGTCAAATAAGGAACCAATGAATCTATTAATGAATATTTTTGAGGTACAAAATAATGTTAGTAAAAATGACAAATCCAATGGCAAATAAAGATCTTCAAGACATATTTAAGAAAAGTTTTTTTTCACCATTACATGAGTCCATTGTCTTAAAGAAGTTTAAATATTTTGATGACTTATGCCATATTTTTTGAGATAATTAAATGAAACTTATTTCATTGAATAAGCTTAAGTATGTAATAAATACACTAACTACATATAATAACAAGTTTCATATCAGAATAAGCTACAAGGTAAAATCTACAAAACCTAAAAAGGAATCAACCACAATAGTTAATGTAGTTTCACAATAGCCTAATCAGCTCATCTTATCTAATGCACCCAATATAATTTTTTTATGATTACCTAATTCTCCAACTTCATTACTTAAGAATATTTTAGAGTGTCATCTCAAAGCTCTCCCTCCTCCTATAGAGGTTGATACGAGCCAACCTCTAACAAAAGGATATGATGTTAATGTATATTATGACTATCATCAAGTTACTGACACTCTAAAAATAGATGTTATAACTTAAAACATAAGATCAAGACCTTATTGATAATAAATAACTTAAATTTGATGATCCTATAAAGGATTGAAGGTCACAACCTGGTGACCATAAAAACTAAAAGATGTTTAATGATCCAGTACAAGATCATTATAATAAAAAGCCAAAAGTGAAAATGGCATATACTCCTCCACATTATGGGTACCCATTAGATGGTATTTTTTCACATTTATGCACACTATACCTCATATGGTTTAGAAATTTTCTATTAAATTTGATCAAATTGAAATTATGGATGATGATTCAGATATTCACTCATTATTTATTAGAGCATACCTTACTTATCAACCTATACATAATGTTATGATGGATAATGGTGCCAATGATAATGTATGTACCATGATGTTACTCACGAATTTGGGATATATTTATGAATATTTATACCCTTGGAACAATATGGTTAGAGCATTAAATGGGACATCATAATAAGTTATTGGTGAGGTTTATATACCTTTAAAAGTTGGTTTGGAACATGTGGTCACTACCTTTTTTACTATACCATACTTGGGAGTATTTGATATGTTATTTTGGATACATACGCTCTACATGTTACCTTCCATAATACATGGTTGTATTAAATACATTAATACCAATAGGGTAATTATAGTTCTCAAAATCCCATATGAACATCCAATTGAATAAGAAAATTTTATTCTAAGATAACTAATTATAAGAAATATTAAGGTTAATCATGAGAAAAAGGGCAAGAAAAAATAAATCCCTTTTCTTAAGTAGATGATACT